>JAAWXA010000004.1:50519594-50596162 GCA_038090715.1 Florisuga fusca | reverse complement strand
GGGGGGGGGGTGAGGCCGCAGGTTGTGAGGGCCTGAGGTGCCAGGGGTTTGGCCTGGGTGGTTTGTGCAGCGCGCTGTGGTGGTCGTCCCTGTAATGTCATCCCTAGGCCTGTGGGGTGTTTGGTAGGAAAAGTGGGCTGCTGTGGGAAAGGGGCGGCTATCTGAGGTGATTTGTTTAAAAAAAAATAAATAAAAAAAATCGTAAAAATTGGAGCAGTGGGATTCTGGAAGTCACAGAGGTGGCATGTGAAGTGATGGTAAATCTTACTTTGCAGATACTGAGATGAGCAGTGGGGAAAGAACAAAACTCTTTTAATAAATTCTCCCGACTCAGCTGTTACCAGCAAGACCTTCTTGGAGGAAACAAACAGTTTGTACTAGAACCACTAAAAAGGCCCTGGACTGCACATCTCGGTACCACCACAAGAGGATTTTGCTTATCTCTGGCCAGAGTCCCAGGAACTGTTCTGGAATAGCCAGTACTACTTCAGGACTCTGAAACATCCCTGGGGGCACTGGTTCCCAGCCCTGGCAAAGCAGGCGCTAGAGTGCTGCATCCTGCTGTGACCTCAGTAAAGTTACTCGGCAGACATCAGCAAAAACTGAGCACTGCTTGCTTATACCATTAAAAAAAAAAAAAAAAAAAGTGTTCTTGCCAGAACAGTTTATACCACAAACAAAATAATTGGACCAGCAGAAGCACTTTTTGCCAGCGTTAGAGTCTAAGAGCTGCCTCTTTCTTTTCAAGGCATCAAAATATTGCCAGATGTCCTTTTTTTTTCTTTTCACTTTTTTCCAGTCCCATTTTGAATGACATTGCTATGCGAGCAAACAAAGACAGGGCCAAAGGCAGCTAAAATTTATCCTTTACAAGAGCTGTTCTACAAAGCAGAAAACAAACCCGTTCTCCCCACATGGCCCTCTTCAGGACTTTGCTCTCCTCAGGCTGCATGGTTTGCTGAAAACCTTTTTTCCTGCCCGATGAATCGTTTTCCCTACTAGAAAGGACCTGGGATTGTTGAAGGCTTGGTTCTTCTTGAGCTACCTGTGTAGCTGGAAGCCTGACAGCTGGGACTGGTGTCCCCTGCACAGAGTAAAAAAGTCCAAACTCCCAGTATCAGAGTGGCACTGCAGCCACCTCAAACCACCCTACTGTGCTCATCGTTTCAGCCCCCCTCAGAGACACTGCTGCATCAAACGTTGCTGAGACACAGTCTCAACGAGCCAACGACCATGAAAATGACATTTGTCTGCTGTTTTGGTAAAGCTGTTTACCTCAGCCATGAGTATTTGTCAAAAATGAGGGTTACAAATTGGATTAGTTCTCTAAAGAGCAAATCTTACATAAAAAGACAGAGTAAATGTGCAACTAAGCAGTGTCTGCCTCTGCTCTACCTGAAAGGCATCACCAGACATTCCAGTCTCAAATTTTTTTTTTTTTTTTGGCCTTGAGCCCCAAAATACCAACACACATCACGTTTTCTTGGTTTTTTGACAAAGTTTTTTCAAAAGACTACATAAGCAGGAGAACTGACTTGAGACAGACGTGTTTTGTTGCTTGAAAAAGGTGGGGGTCTGAAGAACAGTAGAAGGGGTAGCATTTGTTGTTACTCATAATAACAGTACGTAAAAATCAGGCCAATGCATAATTCATACTGATGGTGTCCATTTGAAAAATGTCCCTTAAAGCTTTATTACACTATTAGATAACATATACTAATATACTAATAACTAATATAACTAATAACTAATATACATAATAACTAATAAGATTTATTACACTTTATAAGCTAACACAAATCAGAAATCAGTTTCATTCACTGACAGAAAAACAAGGCTACCTCAGGAAAATAGCTTCATGATTCTCCTCTCGTATACAGTAAAGCCCTTTCCTAAAATCACCCAATTTCCTCTTCAGTACCAAAACAATCCATGTCAAACCCCAGACTCTTTGCTGCTCACCTCACTTTTCTGAATACCAAGCCTATCCAGCCGCTCAGGGAATGCACACTACAAAAATCCCTGCTGCTCTATTTCCTATTAGGCAATCCTGCCCACATTTCCCAGTAATAATTAACCAAGAAATTCTCCAAAGCCTGTCCATTTATGTAGTAGCATCTTCTCATCTACCAAGAAACCACACAACTGTGCTGTCACAGTTTAACACTGTCCCGGCAATTAAACCGAATAACAGATGCTCTCTATTAATCCCCCTCTCCTCCCTGATAAGGAAAGGAGAGAGAATAAGGGAGAGAGGCTTATGGGTTGGAAACTAAACTACACGACTTTAATGAAACAGGAATGATAAATAGGAAAAATTACTAAATATATACAAATATACAGGAAAAATTGATCCCACGTTCCTCCCCCCTTTCCCCCAATAACTCTCACGTCACCCCTGAGGCTGCAGGGCAGCCCTGGGAAAGTCCAGGCTGGACCCCTGGGGTCAGGAGCAGTCGGAAGCTGGAGGCAGGAACACACAGATTCAGGCTGGCACGGATCAGGAGCACAGGCAGAGGAATGGATGGAATCCTCCCAGGATGCTGAAGCAAACAGGGAACAGAAAAAGGAAGGGCAGGAAGAAGGGGCAGGAAGGAGAAGAAGGGATTTGACCCCTGTGATCCCTCAAATTTATACTGAATATGATGTGTATGGGATGGAATACTCTGTTTGCTCAGTTCTGGCATCTATCTTGTCCAGTCCTCCCCAAGGAGGGGTTCAAGTGGGACCTCTTTACTCCTTCTGCAGGGTAAAATGTTCCTCAGAGCTGAGCAGTGTCCTTGGCTCTGCGCACCAGTTTCTGGCAGTAACTATAAACATCCAGTGCTACCAGTCCTAGAAGCAGACACTGACTAAGAAACTTGCTGTTAATTTCAGCAAGTGCAGCTACTTAGAGGAAACTTAGCTGAAAGCAAAAGTACAAACCAGAAAATCACCTTTATCCTGGCCCAAACCAGGACATGTGCTTAAAGGAGGACTGTTATATATTTGAAAGGGCAAGAAACTACAAATTTCTGTTAGTCTCTAGATCCTCTCCTTCACTACAACTATGCTCAGAAAACCACTGAACACATGATTAGGGCACCTGTGAAGCTTTCAACCTCAATTTAAAAAATGAATGACAAAATAATTGTTGAGAATCGTGAGTGAGCTGGTTCCTTTTTGAGCTTTAAAGATTCTCTTTTGACAACATTGCAGAGTTCATGTGTATTTGTCCCCTTGGTTGATGAAATGACCTGCATTTAGAATCTGCATATATCAATAGAATTGCTGTTTTAACGATCAATTTCCACAAGCAAGTATAATCCAGCATCTCAGGCATTAATATAGTTTCAAAACGGGATGCAAGGGGCAGTTTTACAGCTGCTGTGCTTCTGTAACATCCAATTTCCTAGAGAGGCTGCCAGAAAATAGGAGGCATCCCATAGAAATTACTGAAGTGTTATCTCTCTGAAATGCCATAAGGTGGCAGTGAATTGGAAAACTGGTACGATTTCTGAGGGGAACAAAGCTTTAAGAAGCTCGGGGGGAAGGAAGCTTGTTTGTTTGTTTGTTTAGGGATTTTAATTTGTCTGTTTACATTTAATACATCACCATAAACTTTAAATCCAATCATCTTTACCAGAAGAGGCTGGAATAGGTCTGCTCCAAAATGCTCCACTAGCCAGTAGCCATGTTCCTGCATGAGGAATTCCTGCTTTTTTCTTTCCCCATTGCTTCCTTTTCAGGTGATCAGCAGGAAGATTTTCTGTTGCCTTTCTTTTTGCTTACCTTGCAGCTCTTAGTGGATCACTCCACCAGAATGCCACAGAGAGAGGGTAATGTCTTGTACTTCTGCTTACCTGATAAGGATACAAATCATTCAAGGCTGTTTTGAACTTTGATATGCTAATGAATTAAAATTATATTAATGGATTTACCATCCTTGCATCTGATGCCTAAATATTGCCAAGGAAGTTATCCATGGAGCAACTTAGTGAAATATTGCAATGGCTTGTCTCTTGTTTGATCGGCATGGGCAAACTCAATGGTTGTGGTTGAACTTTAACTTTTTTTTTCTTTCCAGTGAAAAATCAGAGATTGTAACAGTAAAAAAACTGACTGCCCAGGCATTAATGATTAGACAATAATTCCTGACAAGTGGTTTTGGGTTTTTTCCCAGAATAAAATTTGAAGGAATCTATGTTTAGAACAGAGCAGTTGCATTTATTTTTTCCGAGCAGGACATAAGTTTTTAATCCCGAGAACCCTGCATTTTGCAATGATTTCCTGTCACAAAATATGTCATCATCAACAATTGCTTCAGAGAATAGCTGATGTTTTGCTGATCTGGATGCATGTAGGTGCACCAAGGCATTGGTGCAAGATTTCAGGTAGGTTTGCCAAAAAGCAACAGAGCCAAGCAATCCAAACGGTTGAATGTAACAGGACCTAAAGACAACTTCATTTCCTGATATTGTAGAGCAGTCAGACAACCAGGGACACCAAATACAGGTTCACAGCAACATTGCAGCACATGGAAAACATCAGTGACTCACCAACCAGCCAAATGCATCCTTCTGTGGAAGTCCTCCCCACTGATGTTCTCCACAGGTTTAAGGCTGGTCTTATCCACTGGCTCTTGAAAGAGGCATCAGATTTCCCACTGTGCCCAGAGAACATCTTGTTCAGTTGGACAGTTTTGCTCACTCCACTATTTGTCTGGCCACTCCTTCTTCATAAATAACCCTGGAGAACCAGTGTCCAGAGCCAGAGAAGCTCAGTCAGTCTAGTGAACCTTTCACAAGTCTTCCAGACATTTGTTTTCTGTAAAACAAAAACTATTCCTGTTTCCTCAGGAGTCTGAAAGAGTTCAAATATAGAAATCTGCTGGGCTTTTCTGTGTGTATCATCTCCCTCACATTGGATTCAGCCAAGCAGTCCAAGACAGACATCCATTTGCTTTCTCTTTCTGTTTTCCCATGCTGTCTGTCAGAAGGTCTCTATGTTTCTGAAAAGGGGATGCCAAGCACATGGGTGATTCTTACGGCAGGAAATTAAAATTATCCCATTCCAAAGGATTTACTGGAGCTCTCTGTACTACTGTACTGGTGGAAAGGCCCATAAATGTCCCATGCTCACTATTTCCCTGCCTGCCCAAATGACTTCCAAACTGGCTGTTGAAGTGACTTTCTAAATAAAGTTTAAATTAGCCTGACCCCTGAGGCCTTCAGTCCATTCAATAAAATCTTGTAGGGATAGGAAAACTTAACTGGAGATAGGGGATTAGGAACACTCTTTAGCTTGGTAGACATGTGGGAGAGGCATGGTGAGGGGAGAAGACTCAGGCTGGATTTCCAAGCTGTACAGAGAGCCAAGCATGACAGCCAACAGAGATTTTTCTCTACTTCCTCCTTCAGATAGTGGGGGGATGTTGCACCAGGGTGATGAGGTTTTCTGTGCCTTCTCACAAACACAGGAAGAGGATTTGCTAGTTCCCACTGAAATAGTTTCCGGATGGAAAGCATTGCATACCATTCAAGGTGCCACCTAAGGGAGAAAGGGCTTTGGGAATAGGTATCTGCACTGTCAAATAAGCAAAGAAAGCAGTGATGTTCCTGATGGAGCCTGCCAGGGATGCTGCCCTCTCCATATGGGTTCCCTGCAGACCATCTGTAGTGATGAGATGCACATCCAGCTCTTCCTGGAGCAGCTGCTTTTACCCTGACTGAAAATAACTGAACAGATATGGGTCTCCCCAGGTCAGCCAGATCTCTGAGGGAGAAAGGGGACAACAGTGCTTGGTAGGTTAGAGCCATTGTTGATATCCACAAGGCAAACTTTGGGGAGTATAAAACATTCATGTCTGCAGAGAGGACTACTGATTGCTCTGCAATACACAACACAGAGAAAAATGATTAGCTATGGAACCTAGGTCATTCTACATACATACAGTAATGAACTTGCACTGTTCACAGAAATCACAGAAATTTAGGGGTTAGAGGGGACCTTGAAAGATCATCTAGTCCAAACCCCCTGCCTGAGCAGGGTCACCTATAGCAGGTCACAGGAATGCATCCAAGTGAGTTTTGAATATGTCCCGAGAAGGAGACTCCAGAACCTCCCTGAGCAGGCTGTTCTAGTACTCTGTCACCCTCACAGTGAAAAAGTTTTTCCATATATTTATATGTAACCTTCTGTGCGCAAGCTTGTACTCATTGCCCCTTGTCCTATCATTGGACATCATGAAAAGAGCCTGGCTCCATCCTCCTGGCACTCGTCCTTTACATATATATAAACATTAATAAGGTACCCTCTCATTCTTCTCCAAGCTACAGAGACCCAGCTCCCTCAGCCTTTCCTCATAAGGGAGATGTTCCACTCCCTTCATCTTGGTCACTCTGCACTGAACTCTCTCAAGCAGTTCCCTGTCCTTCTTGAACTGAGGGGCCCAGAACTGGGCACAATATTCCAAATGTGGCCTCACCAGAGCAGAGTAGAGGGGGAGGAGAACCCCTCTTGACCTGCTAACCACCCCCCTTCTAATGCACCCCAGGATGCCACTGGCCTTGGCCACAAGGGCACATTGCTGGCTCATGGTCATCCTTCTGTCCACCAGCACCCCCAGGTCCCTTTCCTCTGTGCTGTTCTCCAACAGCTCAGTCCCCAGCCTATACTGGTACTTGGGTTGTTCTTTCCCAGGTGCAAGACTTGGCACTTACCCTTGTTGCAATTCATAAACTTTCTCCCTGCCCAACTCTACCACTTGTCTGGGTCCCTCTGAAAGGCAGCACAGCCTTGTGCAGTGTCAGACAGTCCTCCCAGCTTTGTGTCATCAGCAAACCTGCTGAGAAGACGCTGTCCCATCATCAAGTCATTGATAGAGATGGTGAACAGGACCGGACCCAGCACTGACCCCTGGGGGACTCCACTGTTGTTGTGTGTCTTACATGTGAACTGGTGGTCTTTAGTTTTCAGACTGGAGTTAAAGGCGGAGATTCTTCTCAGAACCTTGGAGGAATGCACAGTTAATTATGAAGTGGCCACAAATGTAGCAGTGTTTTCATTTTGATGACTGAGATTTTGCCAAGGACTCTAATTGATTTAATGATCCCTGTCCCTAACTGCTCAGTAATCACCATCGCATGCTATTTCCTTCATCTTTGGCTTGCAAATAGTAATTGCTGCTGCATCATGCATTCTACATCTGCTGTTGACAGCTGTTCTTTCCCTGGGATGGAGAGACAGCTGTTTTTAAAAGGAGAGCTCTCCTCAAAATCTCTAAAACTTTTGGGAGATGTGGCATTGAAAAACAGTTACCAAATACAATAAAAAATAGCAAATATATGGGTAGGCTAGAGGGTCTCCAAACAAAAAGCTTAAAAGTAGGTAGAGGAATCAGAACAGAAAATACTCACTGCTGTGTCTTTAAAACCTGAGTCCTGGGTGTTTCCCATTAAAAATGCCTGTTTTCCTTAATTCCCTGTTGACTGCTTGACATGGCAAAATCTTTCACACTGCACAACAGAACACACCTCCTAATTTGATCAGACTAACAGCCCACAGTTGCTTTTACTTCAGCCTGTTAGACGTGATTCAAAAGCCTTTGTAGAAGGCAGAATTCAGGGTCAGGCCGCAAGATCTCACTGGTTGGAGACAAAAAACCCAGGAGCATGAAAGCACCAAAAAGCCCTAGAAACCAGTGGAAACAACTGCATTCCTAAAAATAAAATAAATAAAATCTTTTCCAGAATCTCATTTCCTCCTGAACATTTTGTGACTGGGATTGTTACAAGCTACCTTTTTTTTTTTTTTTTTTTTTTTTTTTTTTTTTTTTTTTTCCCCTCTCCCTGTTTATTCTGTGTGTTTAACAGCACTGAGTGCACAGTCCATTGTTTTGCTAGTCGTCAACAAAGCCTTATCTCCTGATCTCATCTCGCCCAGCCTCTATCAGCTTGCATGCTGTTCTGTAAGATTTTGGATGAGCACTTCTCTCAGAGCCATCGAGAGGCTGCAAGGCAGCAGCCAGAGCAGAGCTGAGCTCCACAGGCAGCAGTGAGTAAGCATAAGGACGCAGAGAGGAAATGCTTAAAACAAGGTTAGCGTGATTGGAGCAGCACTTACTCCAGAAGACCCCTTGGAAAAGAGCCCACAAGCCGAAAATGCCTGGTAGGATTAACAGCACCTTTTTATAAAGAAGTCATTTCAGGACATCTGACTTAACGGGAAGTGCTGCATTTATTTATTTTTAAGTGGACTGGATTTAAGCCACATCAAGCTTATCCTGAGTTCAAAGGGACGTTCTTTTTGCCTCATAGCATGGGAGCAAGGGAACAGTGCAATTAGCAGGAAAGGTGGTACTTTCAACAGCAGTAGAAGAAAGTCTTTTTAAATTAAGCAGTTATTGAATATGTCAGGTACTCCACTGGAAGATGAGATACTTCTCCAGGAGCTAATCCTAGTTCTCAAGTGGGGCTGCTCTTAAACTTCAGGAGGAGCCTCTCCCTTCTCCGTACCTATGGAAGGACCCTAGAAATACAGGTCTATTAAGTGGGCCCTGGAATAAGAAGCCTCCCACTAATTAACAGGAGGATAGTTATATATCTAAGCAGACTCTGAAAGTTGCTGGTGAAGGATATCACTGATGGGCAAACACAGGGGTAACACCACTGAAGTATGTAGTACTGACCACTTTTTTTTTTTTTTTTTCATATGCAGCATGCTGCTTGAATTCAATCCATTCTTCATCAAAATCGATACATATCCACCTGCCTAGTATGGAAGCATTTATAAAATTTATGAAATACTCATACATATCTTGCCCTGACCACAATCAGGAACAAGGTGTTGCACTAGCAACCAGGAGCTGAGCAGTTGGATACTCAAGGGTTGTATCCTCCAAGTTCAAGTGGTTCATCCCGAAAAGAAGAAAACCAAGCAGAGGTGGCAGGAGGCATGCCTGGATGAACAAGGAGCTCCTGACTAAACTCTGACATAAAAAGAAAATGTACCAAAGGTGGAAGCAGAAGTAGGTGACCCAGAAGGAAGCCTTACTGGTGAGTGTCCTTCAGCAAAAACAAGGAGGTAGTCAAGTGTGTTCAGTATGGCTTTACAAAGGGGGAATCAGGTTTAACCAGCCTGACAGCCTTCCACAGCAAGATGGATGGCTTAGTGAATGAAATGAGAGCAGTAAATGTTGCTTGCCTTGATTTTAGTTAGGCTTTTGATAGTCTCCCATAACATCCCCATAAATAAGCTGACTAAGTGTGGGTTAGATAAGTGGATGGTGAGGTGGATCAAAAAAAAAATGCCTGAATGGCTGGAGCCAGAGTGTGGTGATCTGTGGCACAAAGTCCAGCTAGAGGCCAGTCACTAGTGATATATCTTGTTACTGGGTCTTATACTGTTTAACAACTTCATCTGGATGATGGGGCAGAGTGCACTTTTGGCAAATTTGCAGATTATAAAAAGCTGTAAGGCACTGATGCACTAGATGGTCTGCTGCCATCCGGAGTGGCCTGGACAAGCTGGGAAGTTGGGCAGAGAGGAACCTCATGAAGTTCAGCAAAGCGATATACAAAGTCCTGCCCCTGAGGAGGAATAACCCCATGCACCTCTACATGCTGGGTGCTGCAGAGAAGCACCTGAGGGGTTCTGGTGGACATCAAGCTGGCCATGAGCCAACTGTGTTCCCTCTCAGCAAATACAGACAGCAACATTCTGGTCTGTGTTAGGAAAAGCATCGTCAGCAGGTCAAGGAAGTGATCTTTCCCCTCTACTCAGCAGTAGTGAGGCCACACTTGTAGTCCTGTGCCCTGTTTTGGGCTCCCCAGTACAAGACTGAGCTTACTGGAGTGAGTCCAGCAAAGGGCTAAAAAGATGATTTAAGGGACTGCAGGACCTCCCACGTGACACAAAAAAGGTGGGATTGTTTGACCTAGAGAAGAAAAGGCTCAGAGGGAGCCCTATCAATGTGTATAAAGGTTGGGAGGGAACAGAGCAGAGGGAAGTGGGTGTTCACTGAGGACAAGAAACAGTAGACACAATTTAAATACATGAAACTCCACCTGCACACAAGAAAAGACATTTTACTGGGGAGAGGGGGAATGGGGTGGGCAGTGTGTCCAGAAAGGTTATGGAGTCTCCGTCTATGAAAATACACAAAACCTGACTGGACATGGCCCTGGGTAACTGGATGTAGCTCACCCTGCTTGAGCAAAGAGGGTTGGACGAGGTGATCTCCAGAGGTCTCTCCCATCCCCCACAGTCTTCTGATGATTCTGTTATCCACTACAGCAGTTCCTGGTGTCCTGTATGTTGTCAGCTCTTATATAGTTTGCTGATTTTTCCCTGAGGTAAGTATTACTGGTGTAATTCATTGCACTGAATGCATAGACCCCTGGGGATGAGGTGGTTATGGAGAAACCTGAACTAAAATAATCAGAGGAATTGTTCACAAAAAAAAAAAAAAAAAAAAAAAAATCAGGAACTGGGAATCACTGTTGACTGAGATTCTGGACACAGGCTTTCAGCAGAATGAGCAAGGTGTGGGGAGATGGGAGCTGACAGAGCAGACAGGGCGGGGTCAGATGAGAAGTGGGAGATGAGTGTCTTATGACAGCAAGTGCTGAGCACAGTGAATAAGAATTTCAGTTTTATTTCCCAGCTTATGGCAACCAATGGAACATGGGCTGGGCTGTTTGTGTGGTGGTGGCAAAATTAAAGCCCTAACACCATGTGAAGACAGGACACCAAGCACGGAAAATTAAATCAGAGGCAGTATTTCCAAGCTGAGCATACAGAAAATGGAGAAAACAAAATTAATGACTACCTGGGAGAAGTCTGATTTAGATGATCACCCAAGAACTCTGAAGCAGAGGCAATTCACCAGGGCTGCAGTCTGAAAACTGAACTGTGAGCCCATCCTTTCTCCAGCTTCCTCCACAACATGGTCCTGGTATATTTGATCCACTGAGGTAGGATCCGATTAAGAAAAAGTATTTGATCATGTCATTAATGTCTGCCTCAAAAGATAAGATTAGAGAACAAATTGTCACCTGTGGTCTAGGAATAATTGGTCTCACCTTGGAGAAGAGAGATGAGCTGGAGTCTCCAGATGGCTCCTTGAGGTCCACTCCAGGCCTGTTTTTCACAAAATCGTGCATGCCAAAATAAAGCCAAATAAAGTTTGCAGAAATTACTTTAATTCCAGCATTCCCTAACTTCTGAATGCTTGATTTCGGAGCCTTTTTGGCACAGATTACAGTCTGCTGCTTTTTAGGATCCTGGTTTGTTTGTTTTAAAGCCAACTCAACCTAGAAAGGATGCCATGATACGCACATCCACAAAGTTCATTAACAACCTTGTAATAGATCCCCCACAGGGACCTTTTCCAGGGACTGGCAGAGACAAACCAGAAGACTGTGCCCTCTGCAACTAATGGAGGGAAGGGTGTCAATAAGAAGAGATTGCTGTGCTGCTGGGCCAGCATCAGAGGCTTGCCTTTTAAGTCTTCATGCTGGCAACCTATGAGAGCCTCAGGACACCTGGGTTCCATCCTAAACTCTGAAGAGCAATATGTTCCACCAGGACCTTTTTGCTTCCTTCCATCTGTGTTCTCTCCAGTTCTATTTTTTCTGGACCCTTGAAAACAAACAGCTCCTTTTTTACCCCTTCTGCTCCCTGCCCCACCATTGTCAAGTCATGGTCTCTCCTCTCCCTACACTAATTGCATCCCACCTCAAGTCACACCCGTGCCCCAACACTGTCCCCTTCCCACTCCTAGTCACTTGGCTTGTCCTGCCATCATACATTTTTTCACCAGTGCTCTTTCCCCTTATTTTTTAGCCAACAGCTGCTCCCAGACCCTGAATCCCTGGTGGTTTAACCCCTCTCTCTATCCTCAATCCTACTCTTTGCTGATTCAGAAAATGAATCACCCCATCTTCCCTCTTCTGCCTCAGTCACACCATCTTTCACTCTTCCACCACCTCCTCCTCACCCATTCCAGCTCCACTCACCACAGTTTCTTCAACCAGATTTACCTCTTTCCTCCCATAACTGGTTTTCTCAACCACTTCTTCCTCTATCCCACTTCATTGCCAACAGGCTTGTCATCACCTTTATGAGACAAACCTCACCTTGTTCTCAGCTCAGTGCACCATCCCACAATCTTAACTTCAATGACTTGCAGGTGGGGTGGGCTTGGCTACCACCTGTGGACAGCCCAGGTGCAGGCTGCTCTAGCATCTGCAAGGAGTTTCTCCACCCTCAGCCAGGGTGGGGGTTCCAGGGATGATTAGGAGATGGGTTTTTTGTCCACTGTATGATAAGAAGCCTCCACAGATCTGCGTGGCCCGTGATTTTTCAAAATCATAAAGCGTGGTCCCATTTGGAAGGTTTTGTCAAGACTGATAGTAGCTAGAATTTCAGCTTGTATGGTGTGAGGGAAATGAAGTTCTCAGCCAAAACAGCAGACATGCTTGAAATGGGGGAAAATGCATCTTTGTTAGCCTTATTCTAGGAAATTATCTGAATCACTTTGCTTTTAACTTTCCAGAACACTGAGCATGCATTTTTTTCATAGAATCACAGAACAGTTAGATAATGCAATCATGGTTAGATATCCAAACATAAAGAATTTCACTTTCACTTTTGGTTTCCTCCTTTCCATTCTCACCAGTTACCAAAATCTGGTAATTACTGCATGCTCTGGGCTTCTAACAGTTTACTCTTATTTTTGAGAACTTTTTTGCTGCAGGGCAAACTCTTCATTATTTTTAACATCCCCTGAACTGATCCCATTAGTTACTGCAGAGTCATTAAAACAGGGGTATTAAGCTGGGGATTTAAGTCATAGGTAGTGTTAATGGAGCAATCTGCTTGAGCAGCTGAATTAGTCTGAGCAACATCCTTCCCACCACACTGTCATGGACTTCTCTTAAGCTGATCACTTTTTTTTTTTCTTTTCCAAATATAATATTCTTGTTTATCAAATGAACTGATGTTATCCTGGGCTTGGGAATGCTTGCTGAGTTGCTGAAAAATGCCATGAGGGTTATGTTACTGCTAGAAATCACGGTGTTCTTTCCAAGGGACACAGCCATCAGCAGAACAGCTGTTGCAGCTGTAATGGCATGAGCAAACCAATGTCTTGGACCTGTTTTGGGCAGCTCAGCATTCCCTTTATGCTCTACAGGTAGATTGCAAACTTTCAAAAACCAGTGAGACAGTGGAAATTTCCGTGTAATGAAAGCATGTCTCTCAACACTTCCAGACATGTTGTGGCAGAACAAAGCAGTGACCTATTCTTTCATCTGCCACCCTAGAGGTAGGAAGATTTTTAAAAGTCGGTGTCTCATTTATGACTGCGCATTGGAACAGCCTAAAGTAGTCATGGAGGGAAATTATTTTATAATGATCCGGTAAAAGTCTCAGTTGCTCAGCTGTTAGCTGCACAGAGGCTGGCACCAGTCCTTAAGCCCAGTGAATAATGTTTGAAATGGTATTTGTTCCTAGATCTCCAGCTGTACCGGAAGGTAAGTGGTCAGCGCAAAACCTACCTTTACCTCCTGCTGCTGCTGCAAGATTAATGCTGTCTGGATCAGAGGGAGGATAGTCCAATTCTGCAAAATAAATAGGCCCCTGCTGTGTCTAACATAGAGGCATCCTCTCTCCTTGTAGGACTGTCCCCCCCCTGCAGCCCTGGGGTCTCATTGCAGAGCAGGGCACTCATTACTCCCAGAGGAAAGCTGCAAATGCTTGGATTGTTTTTGGGGAGCAGATTTCTTGATATTTTCTAATACATGATTGTCAGTTCCAATTATTCCAGACAGTGGGGTGATCCTGAGAAACTGGTACGTTTCCCTGTTGTGTAAGGTCACAAACATATGCATGAACATGCACAGAAATATTATTTGATTCACTAGAACCAGCTGTTGTGAACAAACCATCCACACACAGCAACTACTGATGACTGAATGGCAGAACCACTGGTCTCCCCTGCCAATACCCCAGTTTGTTCTTCCCCATCTTCCAAGGTCCAAGACTTGCTGGCTGAGGAAGTTAACCAGTGCCCAGCTGGGAACACCAGCTCTCTGTTTCCTGTTCTTTGGTGGGCCAGCCTGTTTCTCAGGCCTTCCTAGCGAAGCCAAAGCCTTTTTTGCAAACATCTGGTGAAGAAGCCTTGATTGCAGCTCAGGAAGGTGGCCTTGTTTTCTCTTGAATGATGAGTGCCAGCAAGAGAGAAAAGAAGCTCCGAGTTTTCTCCCTGAGATGAGCACAATGGTGAGTAGAAGAGACAAGGCTCTCAACTCCAGGTTTTTCTCCTTGAATAAATTAGACCCCCACACCACCCTCAGGTGCTCTTTGTTTTTGTTGAGTTCGTCTGCTTTAAAGGATGAATTCAGATGCCTTCAAGCAGGTGCTGCTGAAGGCAGTAGGGGATGAAAGCTTTTTTTCATCAGAGAGTGGAATTCAGCCCAAATGTGTCTTACTATGGCACAGCAGGTACCCAGTAATGCCAGGCTTCCAGAAGCAGGATCCTGCCTCCCCCACTGACTGCAGCATGCTGATACCAAGCATTAGAAGAACTAGGAAAAAGACCTTGCCATTGCAGGCTTGGGGAGAATATATTGCAGAAGCAGGAGAGCACTATATGTGCTTTTGTTACTGGTATGAAAAAAGCTGTAATAGTGAGAAAAATGAGATGGTATTTGCAAAAAGTATAACCTACTATCAAATAAAAGACTCACCTGTCAGAGGAAAAGAAGTCTTTATCTGGCACCTGTATTTGGGGGACTTACAAAAAAACAAATCAACCAAAACCCAGCTGTTTTCACACAAAGCTCTTGAATTTGCTGCAATCACATGCAGAATATCCCACTGTTCCTGGATGTGCCTAGCACTGCTGTAAATTCAAGTTGCAATTGCATCAGCTAATAGTATTCCTGCAGTTCTCTTTAGTTTGAAATATCACCCAGCTCACTTGGGTTAGATACAAGATGTAATTGCCTGCAAACTAGCACACAACTCCAGAAGGTGCCCTGCAAATTATGTTCACATTGTCCAATAAAATGTCCATTCCATTCCTGTGTTGGATCATGTCATCAGGACACTGCTCATGGTGTGCCTTTGTTTTCCCTTCCTTTGGGCCCCTTGAGAGGTATCAGGGGCTTCCTAGGGAACTCAGCTCCTTATGGATTCCCTAAGCCATGGGAAGTCCCAAGAAGCAAAAGCTCCTCAAAGTTCCTGCACCTGCCAGGGACAGATGCACCTCCCATCACTTGCTGGAAGTGTGCTGGGAGGAAACATGGATGGACAGGTCTTACTTGGTGAGTATATTAAAATGCCATTGGTAAATATTATTCCTACACCCATGGGGTGCTAGGAACACCATGTCCATTGCAGACTTACAGAGAAAACGTCAAGTTCCTTCTGACCCACAGGAAATTTTCCTGCCTTTCTGATGTCCCATCTACCAATGAATATTTCTTCTCATGCACTTTTCAAAAGGTGACAGTGATCCTGTTCTAGCATCTAGATTCTTTGCAGTCTCCTCTCCAGCTGCAGGGAGAGGTGTATACAGCCATCCTCACGCTGCTGCAATGGCAAGAGTATGACCTGATAGCCATGAAACCAGAGCTCTCCCTTAATGCATCCCTGCAGACTGAAGAAGGGGGAGGTATGAGCTGCTAGAGGGAACTAAAAATAGTCTCTTCTCTGAGTCGAGTGGGGATCCTGGAAAGAAAAGGCCACATTCCTCATAGGCACATAAGACAGTATGTTAGGGAATGAGATGGAAGAACAGTTACTAACTAGAAGACAGCATTGGCATGAGAACAAGTAGGTAAAAATAGGCTATGAAAAAATGTGGGCTGCAAATCAGAAATGTGTTTCCTTCTGTCAGAGTGAGGTCCTGGAATAACCTGCTAAGAAAATTTCCGATGACCCTTAAGGTGGACTCTGATAAATTAACAAGTGGGACCTTATGACTCAGTGCCTGTCATAGCTGGGTAATTTGATGATGACTAGGAGATTCCTTCTAGCCCCACATTCCTGTTGATATGATAACAGAGGAATCTGTGTAGGGCACAGTAAATGCTGAATCACTGAGTGCTTTATATAGCTGCCTGGCAGGACGAAGTTCCTCACACCCATCCTGTCTGTGAGAACCTCCAGGACAAAGAAAAGAAAAGAAAACAAAAAGCAACCAAACAAAACAATCCTTAGGTAGATGATTGTGTTCTGGAAGCACAAAGAATAAAGCTACAGATGCCTGAGTTAGAAGAACACCAGTTGAGCTTCAAGCTCCTTTACACCTTTACGTAGAGGAAAGGTGGTGGTGTGGGCATGAAAGCAAGAGACCTCACTGTAAACACTCTGTACATAATCTGAGGTGAACACGCTCCAGCAGCTTTGATACACAATTTTAACACAGGAAGGAAACTCAGTGCTTGGAACCATGTAGAGTTATCCCATTCACTTTCTCAGCCAGGTGCATGCAGGGATCATTTCCACAGGGCATGTCCATGCAACATAGCGAAAAATTCCTCCAATTAATGTCAGCTGCTAAAATATCCACAGTTCTTCTGCGACCACAAGACCCACAAGTCTTTTGAAGGTGTTTTGCCCTGTTTTCTGAGAGTTGCCCCAAGGATAAGACCAATTTCTGCTGCACAAGGCCAGGAATCAGGATGCAGATTACACTGATGTGTTTGATGCCTCACAGCTGGACATCTACGGCTCTGCCGACCTGTCTCTATACCTTGGGATAACAGCAGCAGCTGCATTTTCCGTAGTACATAACTAGAGGTAGAGGCCAAGTAAAAGACACACATGAAAAAGCAGATTAAAAGATAGTCCTGGTTTCTGCACTCAGGGGGAGAGTGTTTCTCCATAGCCCTCATGGCTGTTGGACTTGAGTCAAACTTTTCCGGAGCTTTTTCTGGACCTGTAGAAGATCATGTAGAGATGTGGGTGCTATCTGGTCTCATCAAAACTTGTAGCCCAGGCTACTTAGAGAGCTAGGGCCCCACACTGCTCCCCACCTCGACATAGGAATGTCCCCACACAGATGTGGCACCACTGTACAGACACTGTCTTCATGGGTTGCTCAGTCTGGTTACTCTGGGCTAAGGACACCTGAGGGTTTTCCCTCTTGTAGTACTTTGAATACCCATTAATTCTAACAACTGCCTCCTGTATCAAAGCTCAGAGCAAGAGATTCCCTGCAGAGCCCATCTGCTAATGCCGACACAAGGCAATAGAAAACTTCTATGCCAACAGTCAGAATTGTTCTCCCAGAAAGCCTGGCTTAATCTCCCTCTTCCATGGCTAACACTGGGGGTTTTGGGGGTTTTGTTTGGTTGGTTGGTTGGTTTTTTCTTTTGGTTTTTTTTTTTTCCTTTTCTTCAAAACCAGGCAGCTGAATCACAATCAAGATCAATTTTGTTATTACATATTTTTCTAATATGTATTTTCCATTCACAAGCTGACAGGGAAACACAGGTATGTTGCAGCACCAGAACTTCCAGGTTTCTTGCCTTCCTGGCCCTTGCCAAAGCCCAGCAAACAGGCCTACAGAGATATACCAGTTGTGATGAGACTCTTCTTGTCAAACAGCCATCAGTAAGGAAAGGGCACAGAGATGTGAGTACACAACTAGTGTCAGGGAAGTGGGTGGAGACTGCAGATCTTTTAAACAGTGGAGCAGCACCTGTAAATGGACCCACAGAAAGGGAAGGGCTCCGCTCTGTGGACCATTTCCTATTGCACTGTGCATGGCAGGGTCCAAGGATGCTAGCTGGACTCATCATCTCTTCATATGGTTAGCAGACAGCAACAGGAGCGATGGAGCTAGAGCCTGCAGAGGTGCACTGCTAGAAGGGGAAAATAGCTTGGAAACATGTCTCAGGAAGCTAAGAAGGACTTCATCAGCATTAACTGCTGTGTTTGCCTGGTGTGCATCATAGGAAGAGGAAATCTCTCTGCTGGCAGATATAGCTTGGATGAGGATAGGGTGCTGGCATAAGGTGTACAGGATCCTGCTCTGTAGCTTCTGGGCAGGAGCAGTTTCTCACATGCCCTAAAATACCTTTGAGGACATTTCTAGGGATGGTGAGTCTAGCACCTAGCACCTGGCAGATGACTTCCTTCTAGTCACTTACCTTTTATTTCAATTTCTGTAAGATGAAAGTTTCTGCCTTGAACTGCAAAGAGGTACAGTCTTTCCTAAGTGGAAAACTGATTTAAACAGCAGATACATAGAAGAAGGAATTGCTCATGAGGGATATTGATACCACAGGCCCACTGGGTGAGAGGTGGCTCACTTCAGCCTGTATCCATCATCTGTGACAAGGAACATAAGTCATAAATCAAGGTACCCCTGGTCCTGCTGCCACAGGACTTCTTCTTAGTACTTCCAGTCTATCTGTGCCTTCACAGAACGTGAACAGCCCTCACAGCCCCTACAGCTCCTCAGAAACCTTGTATTCAGGGCAAAGCCATAATTAAGATGCTTTGAGTGGCTTAGTGGGGAGAGACAGGCTACTCCTAAGGATCAACAGAGAGCCTGGGGGGAAGCAAATGCCACATTCAGTGCTTGAGCCAGGTGCCTAAAGTTAGGTAGCATGAAGGTTAGGTAGCCTGATGGAAGGATCCTGTAATAGCAACGAAAGGCAGCACACTGTCTTGCTCAGTCCTTTCTTCTTATGTGCAGGCAGCCCAATACATCACCTGGTGCGCTGACTCTTCCCCACCTGAATCAAATGTATGTTTCTTGCTAGATACTGGGAAAGGCTGGAACTGGAAGTCTTCAAAAGCACCAGTGAGATTTTGTGTGCACACACACATATGAGCTGCATCAGCTTTGTATGCATGTGTAGCAAGTAGGATCACATAATCATTTAGGTTGGAAAAGAACCTAAAGATCATCAGATCCAACCATTAACCTAACACTGCCAAGTCCACCACTAAACCGTGTCCCTAAGCACCACATCTACATATCTTTTAAACAAATCCAGGGGCAGTGACTCTACCCCCTCCATGAGCAGCCTGTGCCTGTGATGGACAACTCTTTCAGTGAAGAAATTTTTTTCTAATATCCAGTCTAAGCCTGGGCACAACTTGACACCATTTTCTCTTGTACTATTGCTTGTTACCTGGGAGAAGAGACCGATACCCACCTTGCTCCAATCTCCTTTCATGCAAGTGTAGAGAGCAGTAAGGTCTTCCCTCAGTCTCTTTCTCCAGGCTAACCACTACCAGCTACCTCAGCTGCTTCTTGCAGGACTCATTCTCTAGACCCTTCACCAGCTTTGTTGCCCTCCTCTGAACACACTCCAAGCACTTCAATGTCCTTCTTGTAGGGGGGGGCCCAAAACTGAACACAGGATTTGAGGTGTGTCCTCACCAGTGCCGAGTACAGGGGGCAATCCCTTCCCTAGGCCTGCTTGACACACTATTTCTGATACAAGCCAGGATGCTGTTGGCCTTCCCAGTTGGTGCATCCACAAGATATTCAGTTTTCAGCTGGTGGCTACTGGTCAGCAGATAGAGAAGCAGCTGCCCCAAATTCCAGTGATGAGTTTCCAAACAAACCATAGGTTCAAAGTCCTCTGGCGGACTTTTCTGTACTTGCTAGTGGATTTTAAGTTAATTTTTATATCTGCTACTGCCAGACAGCTTCATGGTTGATGATTTCCTTTGTCTGTGCTGCAGTATTTCCTAGCCCCAGAGCAAAGTGCTACTGCAAATATGTTGATGGGAGGGCAAAGCCACCCCCAGTTTGAAAAGAAAGGGCTTTTCCCAGTGCTTACTCAAATTTAACAGGGTGCCAAGAGTGTCCCAGCCATCTCCCTGTCCCATCGTGGGGACTCCGCGGGATGCGCTGCGCTGGGGCACTTGAGGTTCCTGTGGCACCCGGTGTGACAGCAGCAGCCCCTGCTGCGAGCTCTGCAAAACTGCAGGCGGCTCGTCCCCAGCCCCGGGGGGAGCAGGACCACCCCCACGGCCCGGCTTCCCCAAAACCGGGCAGCCAGGACCCGGGGCTGCACAGCCCGGGGGTCTCCCCCCGCCCCCCCCGGCATCCGCGGTCGCGCTCCGGCCTGTGGAATAAATGATGGTTATAAACAAGACTCCAGGCCAGACGAAACTTTCTGGCTCTACGTGAGCTCCCCGCCGTTTCGGCGTGGCACAGGGTGGATTTGGATGGTGAAAACTGCTTCCTGGGGGTGCCCGAGAAAGTGGTGCGGAGGGGCACGCTGTGGCATGCCTTCCTAAGCCCCTCGCTGCCCTCCTCCTGCCCACCTCGGGCTTGTTCAGCATCTCTTCGCGCCCAGCCTTCTCCTCGCTGGGACCGCGGGAGACCTCCCACACTTGGGCCCTGCCTGGGCTTCTCTGTCGCTGGCTGCCACCGAGGATTTGCCCCTTTAGGGGTAGGAGACACCCGGTCAGTGCAATTCACACAGGCCAGGGAGAGGCACTCCTGAGTCAAAAGTGCTCAGGCAGCCCGGAAAGAAATGAAAAAAACTGGTTTCTGTTAGTTAAAGGTCACAAAAAATAAAAACTGGGAGTCATCGGAGGCAGAATTTTAGGAATGAAGAGTTACTATGGGAATATTTTTAGGACACAGCAGTGTGGGATTTCACCATCATCAGGAATAACAGAGAGGGCAGCACTAACATGCATCACTCAAAACTGGGTCTGGGATTCCTGTCAATCCCCCTTTTAATAAAGCCTGTCTCCAGAGGGCTTTTTATGCACTGGGCATCAGATCTCAGGATTCTGAAATTCTCTTGTGGAGGCAATGACAGGGTGAAAGTCCTTCACAAATACCTGAACAAAAGTAAGCACACTGGATTTACTCTTCTTGATATTTCTAAGATAAAAATGAAACAGACCATATTAATTTAAACAAACCTCATTCCAGACTACATCATCCATACAAAGGCATACAGAAGGGCACAAGCACCAGGAAAACAAGGAAAAATATTAAAAGAAAAACCTTTTCAGATTCTCTTTTGCAGTTGCTATCTTATTTTTCCCTTCAGCTCTCACCCGAGCCTTACCTACAACTGCTTAGCTGAACTACATACAATGCAGATACCTCCAGACACATCACTTCTGGGCTCCATTTTCTTACTCAGATGCTACCAAGAAAAAACAACCAAAACCCAAAAGTCTCCAGTGCACACCCCACTCTGAGGTCCTTGCTTTGCCAGGGAGCAGTGCTCCCTGGGCAGTGTAGCAGTCTGCAACTGCTTCTGGTGTCTGGCTGCCTCCCATCTCCAGTGGGATGCTGGTGGGAGGCTTGGCATCAGCAGCCTTGTGGGAAGGATACCTCTGTCTGTCTGCTGCATACAAGAAGCCACATGTGTTTCTGAGACACTCCCTGCTGGTGTGATCACCCAGCTCTCACAGGGAAAGCCCTCTGAGATGATGAAGACTGGAGTCTGATAGGCCACCCATCCCCAGTCTTTCCACTGCCATCCCCAGTCTTTCCACCGCCATCACCAGGACAGAGAGATGTGCTGGGTACCTGCAGGGCATGGGGCTGCAAACAAAACTGCTGCCACCTTCCCAAGTCCTGCCAACAACCCCTCAGCCAAACATGGTCTGCAGTCACCACTGACCAGACTGGGGCCGACACTGCAACCCGGGGTGGGACAAGGTTTATTCCCAACCCTCAGATGCCAGGAAAAGACACATCCCTTAGGGAAGATATGTAGCTTTAGCATGGCTGAAAACACGCAGTGTTTTGGGGGTGGGAGAGCACTTGTCTTTGTGGCAGCAGGGCTTGCAGTCACACAAAGGTAGGTTTCAGATCTTCTTTGAAATTCACCACAGGCTGGGGCAAGCCATGGTGTTCTGTCCGGTGGCCCACACAGCTGCTGGACTCCGTGTCCGTGTCCGTGCTAGTGCTCCCCAGGGAGCCACGTGGGCTCTGGAAGCAGACCTCGCAGCAGGGGCGGTGGCAGCCGTGAAACATCTCTTCGGAGCTGCTGCTGGAGTCCGAGTCCGGGTAATAGTACAGCGAGCGCAGGGAGGGCTCAGCAGGACCCCTCAAGGTTCCCTGACGCCGCTGCATCTCCCACCGGAGGCACGGAGATGCTGCCTCAGACTCCAGCCATCCCTCCGGCTGGAGGGAAACCTCCCTGGAAACGGGGATGGCTGGAGGGGATGGTACCGCTGGGTGAAGGAGCCTTCCACCAGCCAGCTCCCCTTCCCTCCCCAGGGAGATACGGGACAAATCCTCCTTAACTCCGCGGCTGGCACGAGGGGACGTGTGTCCAGGGAAATGGGGGGAGGCGGTAGGCAGCGGGATCCTCCTCCGGCGCCTTGCCAGCTGGGGGCTGAGGAGGGTGTGGATGCCCGGGTAGCCCTCCTGGGCCTCCCATGTTCCTCCCTGCTTGCCTAAGGGGCCCTGGCTGCCATGTGGGGGTCCCCCAGACAAGGCTGGGCTGTAGGTTTTGCCACCCAGGCTCAGGTCTTGCAAGATCTCCCACAGCTTCTCGCTGCTCACGTAGCTGACTTTTGGGAACGACTCCCAGGACATGGCCTGGCCAGGCAGCTGTTCCGGAGACTGTCCCTGTCCTGCAGGCACCCCATGCTCCAAGGCATCTTTCAGGCCACGTTCGAGGCTGCCTTCCACATCAAAAAGCAGCACCTGAGAGGTAACAGGCGTGTGGCTGGCATGTTCATGGAGGTCCTGAGCATCTCTGCAGAGAGGGGGTGTCCCCAGCAAGCGGGGAGGCTGCCACCCATCCCGCTCCGGATCCGGAGGGCGGCAGTCCACTGGCACATCCCCATGCTGTCCCACACTGGGAGCTGCCGGCAGCGAGTAAGGATCGCAGCCGCTCTCTGCAGACATCAGCCTCATCAGCTTCTCCTTGGCGCTGCTCACTTGCTCCTGCAGGCTCTCGATCACGGCGTTTTTCTGCATCAAACAAAATATGCGTGTCAAGCACAGGGCACAAAACGGCGGCCAATTTGGAAGCTGGGGCTGGCAGAAAACGAAATCTCCTCTCTCTCTGCAGGGAGAGGGGCTCTGGGGCAGCACTGCAGCAGGCTTGCAAGAGCCAGACCAGCCGGCGAGTGTGACCTCTTCCTCCTCTGGACCCCTCTGGAGCCCACCAGATGTGGGTGTGGAAAGGGGGGGAACTGGAGGAGATGGCTCTCTGAGCTAGGGTGCTCCAACCCCTGAGCATGGTTGACAGAGAAGGGGGCTGGGGGCTTTGCTCAGACAGAGAATCTTCTTTCTAAATGAACCTTGTTTCACTGGGCTGTGGGAAGGAGGGTCTCCTGCTCTTCTCCCACCATGTTTTGTTTTTGTTTTTCAATCCCTCTGTATCATGCCTAAATTTTGGAACTTTGAGGTGCAGAACGATGTGACAAAACAAAGTGGCTCTTTCCCTCCAGTGGAAAAAAGCTGGAGGCGGAACGCCAGTGCGGACCGTAAGGAAGGGCTTCTCACCCGGGAAAGCCTTCAGCCCAAAATATGGAATCTGAGAAGCCGGGCACGGCCGAGGGGTCCGGCAGAGCCCCCGTACCTCGGTGAGCAGCCGCTTCATGGAGTTTTTCTCCCCTATCAGCTGGTAGAGCTGCTCCTCGCTGTACACCGAGCGGCAGCTCCTGCTCGGGCTGGTGAAATATTTTGCCATGTGGCTCACGGTTTGGCTTTCTTCTTCAAAGGCTTTCCACTGCTTGAGCTGAGGAGCAGAAAAAGGGTGTTATCTGCCCGGTAGGTACAGCCCCTGCCGAGGGGGCGGGAGGCAGGCGCAGCTCCAGCGCGGAGGAGACAAAGGGATGGAGAAAAGGAGACAAAGGCAGGGTGTGACAGAGGAGCCTCTGCTCGCCACACGGGTGGCGAGAGACGCCCGGGCAAGGGGCTGGCGCGTCATTGGGAGTCTCCCACCCATCTCAGCCCTCCCCGGTCCTTGGCTCCAGCTTTTTAATGCAGAAAAGGGGTCGGTGCCTGCCTGTGCTGCAACCTCTAAGGGCGCTGTGGAAGCCCTCTCCCTCTTCTCCCCCCTCCCTGAGTCCCTGACACACAAAGACAGTGTCACGCACGCCTCCTTATCCCCGACTCACTGGTGACAAGCTGAAACCCAGCAATGCTTACTATCCATTTCCTCATCTACAAGAGCCCAGATCCAGCTGCTTATCGATCTCGGATGAGCAATAGAAGAGCAAGCCCATTAGGAAAAACAAGCTGATGAATTAAAAGATGCAAGTTAAATAAAATGTTCGAGGCCCCCAGGCTACAGCAGAAAAATGGTACAGGCAGAGTGCAAGCACAGCTCATCAGCTGCTCTGCCTTTACTCCAAGAAACCTCACTCTTGGCAGAGCATTGCCAACAGGCTCCCTGCTTGTCAGAGGAGGTTTGGATCCTGCTCCCAAGGGATGTTCAGCTAGTAGGCTGTGACTCTGCAGTTACACTGCATCAACTGAGGTAGGAGGGGACCTCTGGAAATCATCTAGTTCAACCACCCTGCTCAAGCCAGGTGAGCTGGACCAAGTCACGCAGGACTGTATCTAACTGGGTCTTGAATATTTCCAAGGATGGAAAGTACACAATCTCTTCGGGAAACCTGCTCCAGTGCTTTACAACTTTCAAAGAACCCCCACCCCCTGCACCTTTTCTGATGTTTAAACAGAATTTCCTGTGTTTCACTGTGTGCCCATTGTCCCCTGTCCTGTCAGTGGACACCCCTGAGAAAAGTCTGGCTCCCCCATCTCTACTCCACCCCCATTGGTAAGATTCCCTGAGCCTTCTCCTGCACAGATGTGCTCTTTCTTCAGCTTCACCTCTTCCTCCCTTTCTCACCTCATTTCCTTGAGCCCAAACATCCCTCCAAATATTACACTGAGTAAATAACTGTTTCCTCTCCCTATAACAATGGGATCATTTTTTCCCACCAGCTTCATGGCCAGGCACACCAAGCTGCTTCTGAAGGACACAGGAAGCAGAAGAGCCTTGCCTCACCACAAAAGGCTTCCTTCAAACATCTCCACGTCCTCCTCCTCACTCACAGCAAAGCCCCCAGCTTCCTTCTCCAAGAGTACAGAGGACAGCCTCCCCCAGGAGCTCTTATGAAGCAGCATGCTTCATGAAGCCATGAAACCTCTAGGCCTGGTGAGGCCATCTGGATGTTTAGAGCCCAACTCCATCCCTGCCACGGGCAGAAATCCTCAGCATGGCCACGGTGCGTGCCCTCTATGTGGCTGCTGCCTGTGGCATGCTCTTGCAGGTCAGTTTCTGAGCAGCAGCTCTGCAGTGCACCTTGCACTGCCTGCAGACTCAGGGGATTTGATGGGGGAGGAGAACCACTGGGGGCTTGGAGGATGAGCTGTGCAGGTGAGCCCAACATCTGGGGAAAGAAGCAGGAAAATAACTGCTTTGGCCCACATGGCTGCTGTTGTTAAATTCAAAATTGTTCCCATTTTCAGCCGGGTGGCAGGAGAGAGGTGGCACTGTACCTGTGGAACAAAGATGAAGCAGTTGATCGTGGTTGTACACACAAAGATGCCTCCAGAGGTAAAACCAAACACCAAGTTGTGCCATGCACGGAAGAAACGGTGAACTAAGCAGACAGTGCCAGCAGCCAGGAAAACGAGGTTGACCCCGACAATGAGCGTCAAGGACTGGTTGACTGGTGGGGAGCTGACGTTGTCCGTCAGACCGGCCAAGTAGGTCCCATACAGCAGGAGGATACTCTGGAAACAGAAAAGAGGTTTCCAGAGTGTGGAAAATTACAGCCTGATGGTGTCAACCCCCACCTCGTACTGAGCCCGGTGAGCTCAGATACACTCAGCACAATCCTAATGAATGCTCTTTGATCTACAATGCAGACCTTCAGCGTGCGGTGGTGACGCCGCGGCAAACGCCCAGCGTGCTGCTGCAGGTCTGAAGTGGGGCTGAGGAGAGGGGGTAGGGGTGAAGGCACTGGCAGGCCATGGAGGTCCCAGCCAAGGGGCACAGGGAGCTGACAGTCAGGTGATGTCATGGAGCAGGGTATGGTTGTAAAGGGGCAAGAAGTGAAAACCTCCCCTTGGGCAGCCTGGAGCAGGAGCAGAAAAGGTGGCCAGACAAGAGACAAAGGTCCCTGCAGGGATGCAGCAGTGGGGTTGCATCCAGGAGAAATGACATATCTCTGAAGAAGCAGGAAGGAGACTCAAAGGACATTCAGAAGGAGAAAGCAAGGCAGAAGAAGGGGAGGTTTATACTAGAGGGAAGACAATGTACTTGGTGCCTCTTTATATAGGAATCCAGGAAACTACTGGGTACAGTTCTCGTCCTTCTGGTGGATACATTCTTCACCATTTCCTGCCTGATCAGTGGGGCTGAAAGGGGCTAGAGAGGTGCTCTGTAGATAGTGGCCTTTCCCCATCCTGGTTGTTTCAGAGCAGGCTTCCTCCCCACACTGCCCCTGAAATGCTTCCCGTGTGCATCTTTCCAGTGTGTTTTACCTGGCAGGCAGAATTCCTCCTTCTCTAGGGTACACTAGCAGGAAACACAGAGAATTTTTTGTCTGCTTCTGTAGGATGTGCTCTGCCTTCAGAATCATTTGGAAATACTGTCTAACAAAATCCCTGCTCCAGCAAGGACCCAGAGTTTTGGAAACATGACCCTTACATTATTGCTGTGCTACCCAGTAAATGGTAACTGTCTTTTACTGAGATCTTAAATTGTTATTTGAGCAACAAGAAGTGCTTTGTGACCCATGATGCGGATGTTCTGTAGACTCTTCTGGACACCTCTGTCCTGTGGCTGCTTGATGACTACAATGGCCACTGACAGCATTGAGGTCTGGAGTGACACCCTTAAAGGCAAGAGAGGTTCATGTCCACCGTGACTCCCAACTCCAGAGCACTGTGAATTCTCAGGGGATAATTGTAATAATTAGAACAGCATCACTGGGAGCTAGGGTGACCCCTGCCCCTGCTTCTACACTGGATCATGAACAGGGTACCTCCAAATACACGTCCCAAAAGCAAGCCAACTCCTAACTCTGAGCAACTGAAAAACAGCACCAAAGTCCCATTCAAAATTCACATATTCTATCTGGGACACAGACAACAGCACTGCTATCTAGTAAATTGGGACTTCCAGTAAGGACTAAGTTGTTTGTTTGTTTGTTTGTTTTAAACTTGAGCAGAGGACTTTGCTCCCAGTTCCAGGCATCTCCTTGGCAAGTCATTTCTATTCATTAATCTGTGACAGTAAAACCAGGATAATACACTGAGCAGCTTCACAGAGGGCCAAGCAATGCTGTGGAAGATAAGAAGTGATACGTGCACACGAAGATAGATCATACTCTCACATTAGTGTAAATCCAGATTCACTCCAGAAAAGCCACTAAAGAAATAACTCCATGACCCCCAGTAGGTAGATACGATCAGGATCAGGTTCAATTTAACACTAACAAAGAATACCTGGGAATGGGGATGTTTCATTCCAGACAGCAGTTTGCACGGGTTGTAGTAAAAGCATTACAAACTGCAGACAAATCAGCAGTGGAAACACAACACTGAAAGCCAAAGGAACACCTGGAGTCCCTAGCAACAAAGGACTTTCAAGGACAAGCTGGACCAAATGAAGCACAAGAGCGAGAGGGGCTTAGCTGTGCTGTGAAGTCTCTCCCTGCTATTTTCCCTGTGATTTTGGGTAGATGGTCAACGAGCTTCCTATTAGAGTGAGTCAGAAAGGGACTGCCTGTACTGCATACAGAGATGGAGCCATTCCAAAAGAAAGGCTGTGATCTCACAAGCTTCACGAACATCAGCTTTCTGAAACGTGTCCAGCCCCCACCAACCCAGAGACACATGAGACCACAGATAATTACAGCAATAATTATACCTACATAGTTACATCAGTGTAACTAACTTTGCTGGAATAAGAACGTCCACGTGCAAAGCTATGCCAGTGAAAGTGTACCTCAGTGGTGTAATTAAGCTGATACACATCCTGTAAAGGTAGGCACCAAGCACTTGTCATCAGCACCTCCTAGAATCACTCAGAGGACTTGGGGGCTGAGCTGCATAGTGCATCTCTGCAGTGGATGCTCATCTGAGGCTTTATGGAAAAAAATGTGCTTTAGGAAACAGTGAGACAAACATTTTAAGAAGGGAGATATATAAAGGGTGGGGTCTACAGGGAGAGAATTACAGAGGCACTACGTGCACAGTGTATGTAAAAACAGAATGTGAGGCAGGGAAAAAGTGGCTAAGAAGGATTTTAAAAGAAAAGGCAAGAAAGCATCAAGATGGCAAAAACTAGAGGTGGGAGGGCTTTCAAGATGAAGAGGAGCTGCTGGAACCTGCAACAGGCATATAGCTTGGGAGGGCAGCGGAACTAAGAATGCTGCTAAACTTTTCATGCTGTGAGACCGGGAGAAGGCAAGATACAACACCAGGAACAACAAAGAGGTTACATACCTTAAAGCCTAAAATGAGAACGAGCCAAAGATCAGAATAAAGAGATGCACAGGACTGTATGCGGCTCACCGAGCAGGTCATGCCTTTCTCTGTTGCCTAGGAGGCAAGGGGGAAGGCAGAAGTGAAGGTGGCTGCCTGAAACCAGACACAGACTGATGGGCAGACAGGTCTATGCATTTGGCCAGGTCTCCTCTGTAAATTCCTAAAAGGAAAGGCCAGAACTGGTGCTGCCAGGGGAAGACACTAGCACTCTGCTACCAACAGGGCCAGTTAAATCTTTCTCTGAAGCACCTGCAGGTGCCATGGACCCCTACTGTGTCACCCAGATGACCTGCACAGGCTAGTCAAGATCATAACAAGGCTTGGCAAAACAAACTATCCCTTGCCAGGTTTGGGTGCAAAGACCTGGAAATTTTACAGTGGAATCTCTTGACTTTAAGAAGCCATGCACAAACCCAGTCTGGAGTGCCCAGAATGCTTTCTGCCTTGTTTTAATTTCCACTTTTTTAAAACAGCACCTCCAAACACTTGACCACCCACCAACTTTGTCAACAGAGATCAGACAGGACATAACACAACCCTTCACTACCCCTCCTCGTCCTTTTACCCGCAGTGAGATGCTGAGGCTTCGGAAACACTGGACTGGATCAGAGAATACCCATGTCAAGAGCAACACTGCATCTGCCAGCACCAAAGCAGCCACCATCGCCAGCAACTGGAGGTCTTTGATAATCTGCAAACACAAAAGAAGTAAGCATTACCATGGGTGGCAAATGGACACTAATATCCTCTGTCACCCAGGTCTCTTTCTAGTTATTTCTCCCAAGGAACATGTCCATCCTAATACTTTCCCCAGAGTGGGGTCCAAGAGTTCGGAAGGTGGAGACAGAGATCCTGTCACTGACTTGGATGTAGGTGAAGTGCTGGACCCCACTCCGGGGAAAGTATTAGGATGGACATCTTCTCTTGGAGACTTAATTGGGCTCAGGGCCAGGTACAAGCCCTCCCCCAGCGATGTGGCTAGCTGATGAATGCTATGACAGGAAACAGCTCCCACAAAAAAAGAGCATCATCCCTTATGCCCATATCAAAAGCAGAGACATGAAGAGTGAAAAAAATAGAAGCTAGTAGGATCATAATTTTGCAAATTTAACACAGAGCCCAGTGCCTCAGGAGTGTGAGTCCTTGGCTTGCTCTGCTACAAATCCTCTTGCCTCTCACCTTTCTTCTGAGACCTACTTAAAGCTGGAAGTGCAGCATTACGTGCACACATTTCTATAGGTGACCCCCATTTTCCTCCCAGCTGCTGTATCCTCTTCCTTCAGTGCTGCAGAGGATTTCCCTCCTTCCTTTCAAGAGAAGCTCAGATGCATCTGAGTGTGGCCTGGTATCACATGCCCTTGAGAATACCCAGGTTATTTTCATCCCACAAAAACAATCAGTCCATACCCTGACATGCACACTGGTGTGCAGTGTAATGAAGGCAGTGTAAAATGAGAACAAGGCCTTGTTCAGTGATGGGGCTGGAACTCCACTGGGAAAAGGCAAGCCTGGCATTATACCTGCTTGCTTGCCTGCTAAGTGGAAAAGCTCCTTCCTCGTTGTGCAAGAATAAATAAGGAGCCCATGGCTATGTCTAGGAGCAAAACTAGACCGATGGCTGTGGCACCCATTCCCAATCACGCCCCTATTTTATCTGCTATCTCACACCGATTTGGGACCTGCTGTTGTTTGCATCCCTTGGCAATTTTAACTCCCCCCTCGCCGTCCCTGGGTGCAGTGTACTCACCACCCTCTTGTCTGGCACCCTCTGGGTGAACACCTTGTAGAGCCTCCAGCTTTTCCCCAGGATGGGCCCAAACACCAGGGAGGTCCCGATGCACAGCAGGCAGAGACGCACCTGCCGGGGGGTAGGGGGAGCATAGCAAGGGGGCTGAAGGGGCACCCATGGGACTTGCAGGGACACCCCATGCCCTCCCACTCAAGAATGCAATAAAGATGGGTGCAGATGTGTCTACAGTCTCCTGGAGGATCATAGAGGATAGGAGAAAGCTGACTGCAGGGCAAAATAAACGAAAAGGCGTGTATTCCTCTGCAGGCATGCCTTTTCCTTCTCACTCCAAGAAGCTCTCAAGAGAGAAGCAGGCAGATAGTGTCAGGCAGCTTGCAAGCAGCAGAGGCACAGAGGGGTTCAGCACCAACAAACCACTTGCATCTCCATTAATTACCTTCAGCCCAGTGGCTGAGCAGGATGGCAGGATGCGCTCTCTCCTGCATCCCACTCCTCCACCTGGATCTGTGCCCAGTCACTCTGGTATGGCAGGGTGGCTGCTCTGGGGCAGGACATGGGGGTTCATCACACAGGTGGGTATTCAGATGAAGATTTATTTTGCGTCCAAAAAACATGCCTGCAGCCTTGAGGCACCTGTGCAGGCGTGTACATGCACATGTCTGTATGTGTGGGCACCTGTCCCAGCAAACCCCCCCACTCACCTGAATAAGCTTTTCTACTGAGTCTCCAGATGGCAGGCTCTGCTCCTGAATCCCAAAGAGGTAAGCACTAGTGTAAGTCAAGCCACTGCCCAGCAGGGTCACAATGTTCAGATTGGGGCTGGACATCTTCACGATCCTGCAGGAAATAAAGCAGGGAAGGTGGTGACAGTTATTGTACATCATGATCATGAACATCATGATATTGGACTTGATGATCTCTGAGGTCCCTTCCAACCCAGCCGATTCTATGATCATGACCTGGCAGCACAGGGGCATGGTTCCTTTACAAGGATGATGTTGGCCATAAGGAATGCTGAGACACTGCCCTCTTTCCTCCCCAACCCCTGCTGCTCACAGCTCTTTCAAAAGCTCAGCCATTGCTCCATGGTGCATAACCCATCCATGCCCCTGTATTGCTGGAATGCTTCTCTATCCTTACAGTATTCATTTTTCCCTATCCCAACATTCCTGTAGGACAGCAAGATACCTTCTTCCCAGAACGCATGTGATGTGAACGTTTTAAAAAATAATTGATTCTTGAGTAAGTTTTTTCCTTAAGCTTACATGTCAAACGCATTTACATATCCAAAGACGGTAAACAGGCAAACCAGTCTGCTGGTGCCTGGAATTTTGGGCTAGACAATAGAAATTAACATATCTAAATCGACTGATAACCTGTCTCGGAAGAATGCTCCTCCGGAAAAAACGGTTTACCAGTAACTCGCATGAGGAGGCAAAGGGGGGGGCTCGCTCCCCATTTTTCATTATAAAAATACCCCTGAAAAGAAGCCTGCCAGAAGCCTGCCTGGATCCTGCCTTCCAGCCTGCCTTCCAGCCCACAACACGGAGAAAGCCACGCATGAACCAGCAGTAGCCTCGGACCGAAATCATGGAAGTCAGGGAACTTCACAGACCAACGCAGGACCCGGACTAAAGCAATTTAAAGGCTGCAGCGTTTTTTTTCTTCACCCTGCTACAGCGACGCGGTAACGAACTGGCCTCTTCTCTACCGGTTCCCCTTAACCCTTAATTCTCTGTGCCTTCCCTAAAAATAAATCCTTGTAACTTTTCAACACGTGTTAGCCTGCAATTCTATGCGTTGTCTCTGAAGCAGAGGCTGAGATTTCCTCTAAACAAAATATTAAAATAATAGCTCGGATCACGACAGCATGGGTACCAGGCTTGCCTCTACTCCCTGCATGTGTCTGCAGTGTGGAAAATAATCCCTGAGGCAGCTTCAACCTGTGTCTTAATGGACAAAACTGCAACAAGCTTTTTGTGGCAAAGCAGACAAGGCCACCCCAGCTGAGTCTCTCTGCTACCAGTGCCTGTGTCAGGAACACAAAGCTGGTCTGGTGGGGCCAGCATGTGCCATGGCCCTGTGTCCACCCAATACTGCAGAGCCATGGGAAGCGATGCCCAGTGGTCATGCAGCACCCAACACCCAAATTCAGTCCCCTGAGCTCAAGGCCAACATCTTCCTTCACCGTCCTCTGCTGTAAAGGGGCAGAAGTGGAAAACCTTACTCGCATGGCCTGGGGTGACTGTCGCCAGCAGTAAGCTTTGGGTATGGCAGCTACAAATGCCTCCGGGAAGAGGCTCTTCCCCCTGCTCCTTCCTTTGAGGAGACACTTTCACCCGCAGCACCATTTCAACTTCAGAAACTTCTCAGCCGCCCACAGTGTTCAGGTTACAGCTTCCCCTCTGTAATTTCACCTCATCACTCATAATCCTGTAACTGTATTCGGGGAGGGGAGAATCAACCCACCCATCTCTCTCGACCTGTCACCCCTCTCCAGCACTTCCATCAGGGGAAAGCTGTAGCTCCTGCCATGACTTTGAATAGTTCCATCCCTTCGATCTGATGCTAAGTCTTTCTATTTCCCTACCCTTCAGCTCCTTCCTGCTTCTTTCTATCCCTGAAGCAACACAGCGCCTGGGATTCAGCCCAGCTCTCTCCCTCCCTGAGTTCTTTGCCATGCCTCATCCTGTGGGGAATGGCATTAGTCAGCACACCCTCTCAGCTGCAGACTGAAAAAGATCTCCTTTGCCCTCCCAGCCTCAGTAGGCAGACTCATATTTATATGCTGCAGTGCAAGTAAATAACTCGTGTTCATTACAGCTTTGCTCTGAGAATATCTTTGGGGACCTAAATAATTTGGTAATCAATTATGTTGGCCACCGAACTTGACACCACTCTGCCTCGGTAAATCAAGCTTGAGACCAGGATGCAGATCATCCAGCTACTGCACCACAGCAGGCACAGGGCTCAAGATAAACCGTCAAGAGCAGGGGCCTCGTGACTGCACGGGGGTTATAAGAAGCTTTACCTTCCTTAATGCAACCAGAGCACTGGAATGGCAGTGGCCCGGGCTGCACACAAATGTGTCTCTTTACAGAACAACAGCACATGAAGCACAAAGGCTTTGCCAGGGGAAGCTTGGCAGAGGGATGTATCTCTATGGGGGAAGCAGGTCAAAGCACGATTGAAGCCGAGGAGAAGGTGGCAAGGAGGCTGGTGAGACATCCAGAACTGATGAGGAGCTGTCTGACACGGGCAGAGCTACAAGGAATCACTGAGGCTCCTGTTTCATTCACACTGCATGCAAGGGAGCAGAAATTTTTACAGCAAGGAAAGCTTGCACTTCACCACCAGCTTCTCATGCCAATGGAGATCACATTCCCCACCAATATGAGCAACCATACATTGCTAACCATAGGTTAGCAAAATCTTCAAACTACGAGTGGCCCAATAGCAGGAAGGATATATGCATGTTGAGGAGAGCAGAATGGCTTTGCTCACGGAGCTATGCTGCTGAAAGTGATGCTCTCAAGACTGTGGAGTGGAGGAGGAGGCCAGCTCCCTTTCTGCTCACTCGTGCTGCTCATTTTATTGATTAGCACCTTTGAGATGAGACCACGCACTGCTGCTTGTGCCACGCTGGAGCGCATCCATGCTCTGTCTTGTTCACATCTCCCTGACTTTGGGAAGGAAGGCAGCAGTGCAAGCAGGACCGTCTCCACCAGTGATCAACACTGGGTGTGATGGAGAAGCTAAAATATTCCTGGCACTGCCCTTGCTCTGCCCATGCTGTCCCTTCAGGCTTGTACCCTCTTGAACATCCTTAGCTGACCAACAGCTCAGAGCCTGGCCCTGAAGGAGCCCAGTCCCACTGGTCCAGCTCAGGGGAGCTCTCACGACATAAAAAGGAAGGCCTTACCTGTTTTTCCTGAAGTGGATTGTGAAGACGAGAAAGAAGAGTGCTAATAGGACTCCACAAGTCACAAACGTCCACACAACTCCCAGGAGGGCAGCAGAAAAGGATAGGGAGCTCCTTGCACTGCGGTCTGAAGATGTCTGCGGGAGGCAAAAGGGGTAAGGAGGATGAAGAGATTGCAGTGGCTTTCAGCAAAGGAAGTCCCTACTCTGACACCATATCTCCCAGCAAGTTCTCCTGCCCAGCCAGAAACCATGCCTCTGAAATCCCTCCTCACAAACAGACACCCTGGCAGCAGAACCAGATCCACAGGCAGGGACTGTGAGATATATGTAGCTGGGACACATACTCTACCACTCGATAATTTTGCAGAAGGAGAGGGCAGTTCAGGAGCCCTCTTCTTACGGCCAAATACATAATGAAGCCATACACGTGACTAACAAACCTCAGGTAACCCTGGCTGTGGAAGAGGGGAAAATGGGTGACAGTTCCCCACTGTCCTCCTCTGGAAAGAAGTCTCTGGAAAGAGACCTGATGGTATGCCAGTGTGCAGCACAGTTCTTCAGCAAGTTGGGTAGGACACCCTTGGCCAGCTGATCCCACCCTTTACCCCTAGATACAGCAGATACCAATCAGATGGCTGATGTGACTGGGAGCCAGAGCAGAGATGCCAGTTGGTGCAGAAAGCACAGACAAGGGAGTGGGATGGCATTTTTCAGACACCTTACACAGCCACACACCAAGCTGGTCTTCACCCATCTCCCAGATGGCTGGAAACTAACTTGGTCCTGGGTGAACATCAGCTAAGAACTGGCTTCTGAAGGACACTCCCCAAGTGAGTATCATGGAGGCACCTCTCTCCTTTGCACACAATTGACCTTATGGTTTTAAATCTCCATTTAAAAATACTCCCTGCTGCCTCCTTATTAGCACAGGATAAACAAACCCCCAGCTGGGAGAGACAGCCAGCTGAAAGCTGGTGCTGCTGCCTTATTCCAGGATAAAGCTGCAAGCACAGCACAGCCCGGATTTGCAGCAGCATGGAGGCATGCATCCCTGGGGAGAGATCAATCTCCCACCGGCAAACTGCTCCTCACCTCCTCTTCCCTCTTCTCCTCATCCCCAGGGGGATTTCCTGGCTCTCAGGGAAATGGAGACTTCATCAAACAGCAGAGATAGCCAGCCAGATCAGTCCCCCTCACCTTAAACCAGGACTCACTGTGCAAAAACCCCATAATTCAGCACAAATCAGGTTCATCTTTCCACTTGTGTAGAGCTCAGAGGAGCTGATGGAGATGACATGAGGCTGCAAGGACACCCTGATTCTGCATCCTGCCTTGCTTTTGCCAGTAAGGTGACCAGGGTGGGTTCATCATCCTGGAGCTTCCACACATCACTCCCAGCTGCACCCACCAGCAGTATCTTTCCAAGTTTGGCTGCTTCCCAGCAACCACACAGGGACCAGAAACACCCCTGTGGTCTCCCACCTTTCCTTTCCAGACCCACACTCCCCCACCCACTGTTTCCCTGCGTGTTGATGATACTTGAAGTTGATGGAGCATTTCGTTTCCCACTGAGCAGAGTAAACCTTGGCCCTAGCAGGGGGAATATTAATTGTAATGCAGCTGCCAGAGCCAGAGGAGCCAAGCAGCTCATGGTCTCCTAATTAAAGGCCTGTGGTCGTGCAGGATGTGGTGGGGAGCCAAGCAGGCCAAGCTTTGCTGATCCATTCAGCAGCCTCAGGAGAAGCCAACTGCAACTAAGTGCACCCCAGTGTCATTTCTGCTGGCTTAGTGGTAGGGGGAGAGGTACCATTTATTACAGATGATGGCTTTTAATTAAAACCTGCTCTATTCATATTTGAAAAGGACTTTGAAGTTCCAGGGAATAGGAAAGGTGTCCCAGGCCACTCCTAAGGAGCTGTCACACTGGCCGACACGTGAGAAGGCTGCTTGACACGGCTTGGCTGTCGTGCCTGCTTCCCTGCCTTCTGCCTGACTGCTGGGTGTCATCTAGGCAGGGCTTGTCCTGAAGGTCACACCAGAAGGTGACACTGCCCAGGCTCCAGCTGGACTGGAATGGTTTGGCAGCTACACCCCTCTGCCTCTCTCTCCATCCCTCCACCCCAATCCACTTCTGTGGAGCAAACCTCACACCCCACCTCTCTCCCTTGCCCCTGTACGTACCACAGTGACAGTGCAGAGCTCCTGCAGCGCCCGCTGCTGCTGTGCCTGGCTGCCAAAACTGAAGCTGCCATCGCAGAGCTCAGAGCAGTTGAACCCCAGCTCCATAGCACATCCTCAGCCGTCATCCAGACGTACCTTCGCGCCTGCAGGAAGGATGAGGGTCGATTTCCTCCATCGAAAACAAGCCCTGGGTGCACCCCATGCCAGCAGGGTGTAAGGAAGGGGTCTGGCAGCCCGGGGCTGAGCTTACCCAAAGCGATGCAGTGCACATTCAGAGCTACGAGGGGGAGCGTCCACCTCCTGCCGTCCTTCGGGGTGTCCTCTGTGGCGAGGGGAGTCAGCGAGAGGTGCAGGTCCCAGCAGAGCACGGTGGCATCCTGAGCCCAGCTACACCACCCTGCAAATCAACACACACCGGGGTCACAGCAGCCCACAGCCCCTATACCCCAATTGCAGAGCTGACACCAGGTGCTGTGTCAGTCCAAGCCAGAGCTTGGCACCCCAGCACCCTGAGCTCCCCACAGCTTTCCTCTGCAAATGTATTTTCCTACAACGGTGCCATTTCAGGGCTTATTTGTCCACGAGTCCCTTCCCCATGCCAGCAGCTGCTGGTTTCCTGGTGCAGTCCCTTCTTCCAGCAAAGTGAAGAAAACAACAAACAACAAGAAGTGTTGCCATCGCCTAATGGGACCTACATCCCTGCCTGGGTGAGCAGGGGAGGAACATGCTTGAATAACTTCTGTACCAAAGTATTCTGGATGGCTTGGCCTGAGCAACACCCAGGCTAGCTGAGGAGTGGGCTGTTTATTAAGGAGATTTAAAATCCTGTCACCTCCACCCTCCCCATCCCTCCCAGGGCCCTGGCTGCCAGGTATTGTGCCTGTACCAGCTCTCCTCACACCACCTTTGCCTCTGTTCCCTCTTTCATTTCTCTTTTTGGTGGGGATTTTAATAGGCCTCATTACCATTTTAGACATGAGGTCATACTTATCCTCAAGCATCCTTACTCAATTACCATTGTCACTGTTTTTAATTAGCTTCCAGCGCACGACCGTAAGCGAGTCTCCCATCATTAGCTGGGGAGGAAGCACCACAGCTCACTCACTACTTGCTCCTAACAACAGGTAGGAGGAAAAAATATTATTCCATATCGTGCTCCCTGGGGCTCCTCCCAGGCCGAGCATCCCCTGTGCTCACACCCTGCGCCAGGCTGGTGCTCTGTCCTTCCCTGACATTACTCCCAACACTTTGATCCTCTCTCCTCATGGGTCCCTTCTTTGGAAAACCTTCCATCATTACAGGAGCACTGAAAGAATAAATTAAAGCAAAGCGTGGTCACCAGGACCTCATTCATTGCTTTTCACGAGGGATAATCAGGATTCAAATGCCAGAAAAGCCACGGGCATCTTTCTCAGGTAATGCAAACCAATTTTCAGCTTTAGTGAAGACACTTAGAAGTCCCAGCCCAAACACATCCATTAAATTAGTGGGGCAATCTCTGAAGTGACAACCACAACTCTTCTGCTGGAAGAAGAAGCCCCAGTGTACCACGGGTCTGCATGCTGTCCTGCCTTCACCAGGACTGTCTCCAGAGCAAGATCAGCTCTCAGCATCCTACAAACACACTTACCACATGTTACCCAGACTTAGGATTTCACACACATGTGAAAGGCTGCAGCCTTTTTTCAAGAGCTCTGGTGCAAGCCATCTCTATCAAACCTCTTTCTATACCCAGCTTGTAGCAAAAAATAGTGGTAGTCCCTCCACCACAGGACCACTCTCTGGAGGTTTCCGTGTCTTTCATGTCCTTCACTCAGGCTGAGCAATCAGACAAAGGGCATGGCTGCAGGAGATAACACCAAGTGTTGCAACAGCAGTAGAAGGGCAGTGGAGATGAGGAGAACGGCTTCAAGTGGATAGTAAGGGATGATTAAAACAGGTTGCCCAGAAAAGCTGTGACTTCCCCCTCCCTGGAAGTGTTCAGGGCCAGGTGGGATGGGGCTTTAAGCAACCTGGTCTAGTGGGAAGTGTCCCTGCCCATGCAGGGGTTTGGAATGAGATGGTCTTTAAGGTCCCTTCCAACCCAAACCATTCTGTTATTATGGTAAATGAGATGGAGTGCACAGAGAGGCTGCCTGGGGACAGGTAGGAGAGGGGCATTGAATATTTGATGCCAAGACCTGTAGATAAATGCTGCCCAGCTCCCCAAAGGGCTCAACACCTCCTCATGCTCCCAGTTGTTTTTAAGGACAAAGGGTCTCCCTATAACCCCTATAAGAGCCTCTAACCTCGTGCCACAGCATAGGGGGAGCCTACCTGCTAGGAGGACCATTACCAAGGATGAGGCCAGCTGTCATGACCCTTTCCTGGCTCAAAGATGGAGATGTTTCCACAGGAAGAGTCAGTTCAGTCCCTGTTCCATTCAGGAAGCCATCCCTCAGTACAGGGCAGAAGCCACTCGAGGTCTTCCCAGCACCCACCTCACTATTCCACAAATACCTCCTGTTCAGGATTGATACCAAGCCAACACCAGTTCATGCTCATTAGCATGCAACAAAGAAAGCACTAGTGTGTACCAAATGGCAAGAGGCATTTCCAGCCTGGCTCCTGCCTCTCATGAGAGCTGGCAGGAATGCTGCTCCATGGCCTGAAGAGCATCTGAGGGAGACCAGTGATGTGGAGGGTCACTGCCCTTCAGGGTGAGGCTGAGCAATGTCTTGGGGGACAGAAGGCAACGTGGGTAAGAAAACACATCCTTAAAATGTCGAGTATCTTGAGAACAGAGATTTGTGGGGTTTGGGGGCTTTGGGGCTTTTTAAAACTTCTCTAGCAGATTACTTCAAGAGCAGAATAACAGAATGGTTTAGTGACTTCGAAGATCATCTAGCCCAACACCCCCCTTGCCATAGACAGAGACATCTTTTACTAAATTAGGTTGCCCAAAACCCCATCCAAGATGACCTTGAACACATTTTTCCTGGGCAACCTGTTCCAGTCTCTCACCACCATTATATCACAAAAAGTTTCTTCCTTATATCCAACCAAATCTACCCTCTTTCAGTTTTAAACCATTATCCCTTATCTTTTTACTACAGGCCTTGGTGTATAGTCTTTCTCTGTCTTACAAGACCAACTGTATCAGCCTGTCTTCATAGGAGAGGTTCTTCAGCCCTGTGGCCTTCAAATGGACTCACTCCAACAGCTCCATGTCCATCCTGTGTTGGGGGCTCCAGAGCTGGATGTAACCCTCCAGGTGGGGTCTCTTGAGTGTGGAGTAGAGTGGGAGAATCACCTCCCTCGCCCTGCTGGCCACACTTCTTTTCATGCAGCCCAGGATGCAGTTGGTTTTCTGCTCTGTGAGTGCACATTGCCAGCTGATGTGCAATTTTTCATCCTCCAGCATCCCCAAGTTCTTCTCCACAGGGCTACTCTCAAGCCTTTTATCACCCAGGATGAATGACTTCTCATTTTGTGTGCCTGTCATTCCAAAAACATTAGGCTGCCCCTCAAGCAATTTCAGAGGAAAATTCAGCTCCTAGAAAGAGGACGGGAAAGGCTGAGGGCATTAACACCTCCTTGCACTCCTGTTCACCTGAACATCACAGAAGGAAAAGGGAAGCCAGGGAAAGTGATGCTGGCTGTGAGTGGAATTTCCTGTAATTTGATTTTTAAAAGAACAGACACGAGAGAACACCACGAAAGCAGTTTCTGATAGCCCACACACCCCGTGGACCCAATCATAGTATCAGGTGAAGTAAAGCACTTGCTCAGCCTGCTGTCTCAGCTTGCTTTGCTCTCCTCTCCTCCTCTGGCCACCCTCAGTCTCTAGAGTATTACATCTGAGAGCTGGTTGGGTCACACAGTGACTAGCATTTGGCCATGGCTGAGCCCTGGCATGCGTGTGTCTGTGATCCAACAAACCTGAAGCTGATAGGGAACAAGAGATGAGACAATATGAAAAATAATATCACCCTCTAACACAAAAAGGAAGCACCCATTGTTAAAGACAATATTCAGATAAAAGCAATTTGTGGTCGTCTCAATGGATGATCTTCAGGCCTAGAAAACCTGTTTCTTTAGATGCTTCAAGACCCAAGATTACTTATCTACCAACACTGATGCATAAATATCCTACAAAAAAGATGCAGTTGATGACATCTGAATGCACATCGTGACTGCCTCAAAGTTACGTTGTTACTTCTTGCTGTCAAAACCTTTTTCTATTTTTTTAAAAAAGCAGAGAATAAAATCCTTAAAGAGTTGAAAAAAAATGATGCAGCATGTGTGGACCTAGAGCAGACAAAATAAACATTTCACTCCAACCAGCTACTTTTGATCTATCACTGAGGAGGAGACTTCTTCCCAAAGAACAAGGCAATGTCACAACTCAGTGACTAAAAAAGCAGAACACTGAATATGTCAAATCACAGACAACAGAGCAATTGCATTCAGAAACATTCCCTTTTCCCTAAATCCTGCAACCCTGTCTGATCATATCAGCCTTGACGGAGAAACAGCACATGGACACCTCTGCAAGGGAAGAGGAGAGCACATCTGGAGAAATATAACTGCTGTAAGAACCTCTTCATAGCCAGCTGTGATCTGCATCTTTGATGCATGCCAGAGTGAAGAATGAAGACCTTGGCACATCCATGGCAGGTCCGTGCTGCTCCTGCCACCATTGCTAGTGGGAGACACAGGTCTGCTGGTAGGGACCAGCCCCAGGTAGGACAGGGCACCAAGCTGCACACTAAAACTGCAAGTTGGATAACTGTTCCAGCAAGATGAATGACATGAGGTGAGGTTTTGCAAATCAGTAAATGATGTTGCTTCCGATACAGGCTCCTGCTTTTCCCCTTTGCTCTTCTTGTCCAACAAGATCCCTTCTTGTTTGACCTGAGAAACCTGCAATATTGCCAACCCCAAGGTGATCAAAAAAATCACAAGCTAGACTTATTGCGATGCCCCCTTCCCCTCACCCCACAATGGAGCTATTTAAAAATCGTTAGTTAAAACACACAGCGTATCTGAAGCTTATTTTTAATTTGTATTTAAAACTTCATCATCTAAGTTTTCACTTTCCCCTGCAGGCACAAAAGAAAAAAGAGAGATAACCAAGAAACTCTTCTCATCAGGTGATCTTACAACCTGGGTTACAAAGCCTCAATCCCTGGGAAGACTGGGGAGCTTCAAAGCTGTCACTCTACTTCTCAGGGACTGTGACGCACTCTCATTCCATCCTGCTTCCTTCCCTGGGATTTCCAGAGCAGCCTCCAGGCCTCTAGGATATCTTTATCCCAGACAGCTTGCTCACTGCACAGCCACATGATGGGTCCCATTACAGGGTCTAAACAGGGTCATCATCCCACCCACCCAGCCATGCTCCCACTCTGGGACCCACACCTGTGAAAACCACCAGAAGCTGCAGGACTTTGCTGTACGCAAAGGCAGGAGGAGATGCAGGACGTGGTGCTTCTGTCTCCCAGTGCACAGGGAGCTCAGGACTCTGAAACATGAAATTTCATGTTGACTGAAGTTAGGTGCAATTCTGAATCCTCCTCAGGTAGCATCCAAGATCATGAAGGCAAGTTTCTGAATGCCAATCTTACAGATCACCCCAGCACTGTGTATCTGTTCACTGTAGGTCCCTCAGCTCAGGAGAATGGCACCAGGCTGGCAAGTTTAGTTCTATGTCTAGTCTTTTTAACGTTTTAAATGCTCACCTAACTCTTTTCAGATGTGTGGTTTTATGTTTTGAATGTAAAGAAACATCCATGAAAAAAAAAAAAAAAAAAAAAAAAAATTTTTTAAACAACCACACAGTCCTGCAAGGAGCTGACTCACCAATCTCCCACTCAGGAGCTGATAAGGCTTTTAAACATTTAACTTTAATTGCTGTACAATAACAGGCATGCGAGAAACAGAGACAGACTAGATTGGAGATGCTCAAAGGAAGGAAAACTGGGAGGAAACGCCAAGAGCCCAGGAGGAGTGTGCTGCAGATGACACCAACTCAACAAGAGCTGATGGGGAAATGAGCTAAATCCCTGGAGCTGCCACTGAGCCACTCTGTGTGACCCAAAGACCAGAGTACTCTCTCGTGCCTGGTGGGAGCTCTGACCAAGAAGTGCATGGACAAAATGAGTGGAAAACTCCAGTTTTCTGTCTCCCCAAAGCAGCTGTAAGCCCTGGGGTTGGGACCCCATCACCCATGGTTCTGAGCTCATCCCTACCAGCATCAGGTGGCTTGGCAGGGCTCCCCACCACAGCACACAGCCACAGTGGGAAACTGCCAGAAACCCCATGGAAAGCTCCTTCCCAACAAATTTAAGTGGCACAATTGGTGGGAAGGAGCAGTGGGATGTCTGGTGCAAGATAACAGCAGCACCACTTGGGACTAAGGTGGGCACAGCTCCCCCATCAGAAACAGAACAGAGGACACGGCCCAGGAACAGTCTGAAAAGATGCAGTGCTTCTCCTCAGCCATTTCCTATGTCTGAGCCTCTGCCCCTCCCAGCCAGAGGCTGCAGTGTGTAACTCCTCAGCAGTGATGAAAAAAATGATATCAAGCAGAGTGTTTTTACCACTTTGGGCAAAATCTTGGAGTTTTTTGTTCCACAATGACTTCATCAAACATTTAATTTATTACTGGGAGACCACATAGGTGTGGTTCTGCCCCTACAGGGCAACTTTCCCATTTGTTCCCAAACCCCTGGCCAGGAGGGACCCCCTCCCAAATGCATGTGGAGGATGGCCCAAAAATGTGGTGTCAGGGGCTGCTCCTCCAAACACACTTGGCTGTTCCCATGCTGAACCACACTCTGATCAGAAACTGGGGCCAAGACAGTGTGGCCACCATGCCCTGTGCCCACTGAAACACAGCTCCTGCCCACCAGACTGACTGGCATCTGCTTTGCATTTTGCCCTCATTGCATCCTGGGAAGCTGCTGTGGGGTGAGTGGACCCTCCAAGGGATCACTCGTGTATCCCTGCCCTGTGGAGGCTGGCGTCTTGTCACAGGACAAGGATGCCACAGGACACCCTTTTATGGCTGTAGGATACCTGCACTTGCCCACTGGGACACTGTCTCAAGGCCCTGTTAGAGTGTCCCAGCACAGCATCAACAAGTGTCAGTGCTCAGATCCTGGGGTCCCTGCCAATCTATGTTGCCTATACAGCCCGCTCCTGCTTCACTCTGGACATGGACAGAACCTCCTTCAAAAAAATGCCTTTTCCCAGGCCATTCCTATCAAATGCCACTGCTTCCCACTTTGTCCATCTGCCCCCTTATGCTGGTCTGAGGCACGTCTCAGCCCCAAGGACTGCTAGCAGCTCCATCATCTCTCTTACCCTCAGCTTCAAGGTGTTTGCACCGGCCTGACGAACTGCAATGGGCTAAACAGCTTTATGGGAAGGTGTAGCATGCATTTCTTTTTCTTCTCTTAACTGTACCATCTTTAGAGAGCCTCTAATCTCTAGAGGTTAAAAAGCCCAATGATTTAGTATTCTGATATACAAGACAGATCTACCTTGTGGTTGAGGTGTGTATGACTTAATTAAAAAGCAGAGGCCCAACTCCCCCTGCTGAAGCTGTGAGCTGCTGGGCTGTCACGCACAGAGGAGGAAGAGGCCACAGAGAGGTATTTTCATAAAGTTACATTTCATATGGAGCCTGTGCCCTCAAGAGCTCTCCCTTTCAAAAGCTGGCAGAAACCTACAGCTGCTCCTTCACGCAACCAGACACCAGCCCATTGCAGCACCAGCACACCTGTGTTTTCACAAGCAGGGATAAGGGTGCCCAGGCTGCAAAGCCAGACAGCTGCTAACCCTAACAAAGTCGGCACCTTTTGTATTTTTTTTTTCTTTTAAGTTATGCAGGATTACTGAAATCAAGGGACACAATGTGTCCCCAGATGAGGAGGCAGAACAGAGCATTGCCGAGCTTGTTCCTGCTGACCAACCAGCATGGAATATTTCCCCTTAGGAGACAGATTTGCTCCAAGGCTCTGAAAGCCAGAGATGTCCACGGCTCACCTAATTCACCTCCAGCTACTGCAGGCTGCCAAACTGCACCCGGTGGTCCCCCTGCTCAGGTTTCTCCCTTTGCTGGGCAAAGCAACTGCCCCCATCAATGGATAGGGCCACATCAAGGTTTCCATTAGGTCAGCTGGCCAGGCCTCCCTGCAGATGGTGGAGGGGCTCACTCAGGGGTTGAGAGGAACAGCTCCAGAGCTGGGGGCACAACAGAATCGGGGTGGAAAGTGCTATTTGTAAGCAGTGCGAGCAGAGGGGTCTGCAACAAGAGAGGAACCTGCAATAAAAGAGGAACCTGCGACAAGAGAGGAACCTGCGACAAGAGAGGAGTATGCAATGCCCCAGCCCCAGGCGGGTGAGGTGATGCGGCAGATCCATCAAGGATGCATAGGAAACGGCAGCTGCAACTCAATACACAACGACAGCTCCTGGTTACCAGAGATCCGGTTTCCCTCGCCTCCTCCCTGCCCCTCTCAAGCTGCAGAGCACCTGTAGGGCAGCGGAAAATCCAGATCTGGCTGAGTGCTCCATGAGCCACCCTCCTCAGGATGTGCCCGAGCCCTGGGGTGCTGCAAGTTGCTCAACTCCAGCAGCTGAAGAGAAGCAAACGCCCCGGGTTCCGGGGTGCTTCCCAGGGGCTCTCACTCCTAGTAGACAGGGGATAGGACCGTGGACCCCGCGGGCACACTGAAGGGGCACACGGGTCCCTTTCCCCCAAGGGGGCAGCCCTGAGGTTGGTTGCAACCTTTCTTTCCCATCAAATTAAACTCCTCAAGGGGAGCACTTGCCCAGGTAGCCGCAGTTTCTTTGGAACAAGTTAACCAGCGCTGCTGAAAATTCTCATCTTTGCATCCTGCAAGACGGGCTTTTTTCCATCACAAAGTGCCGGCACGCTCCTGGTCCCACACCCTCCTTCTACGGCGCTGCTTGGAGAGCTTGGGACAAGCTACAAAACCCCGGCACACAAGCCGGACACCATGCCGAGCTCAGGGGGTCCCCTCGGGGCACTGCCGAGCCGGCCATGGGCAAACGAGGAAAGCTCCATCCCCAAAACGCCACCCCAAACTTGTCCTGCCCGCTACCACCAACCCCGTGCGCGGAGTGGGGGTGCTCGGGGTGTTGCCCCGCTCATCATCCAGCCCCACGGCCTGGCTGCTGTGGGGGGTCTCGCAGGGCTGCACCCACGGTACCCCCTTAACTCGGGGAAGGGGACAAAGGTGGGGGGAGGAGTCGGACAAAACGCTCCAAAGCCGAGAGCAGCGGGGCAGAAAAACAAACCGGGAGAGAACCAGCACCCCTCATTTCGGCATCCCTCCCGTCTCAGCCCTCCCCGCTCTGCCAGCGGCACGGAGGGGCAGCCCCCTCCCCTGCTGCCGGCCCTCTTCTCCCCAAAGCCCATCCCCAACCCNGTATTGAGTTGCAGCTGCCGTTTCCTATGCATCCTTGATGGATCTGCCGCATCACCTCACCCGGTGGGGCTGGGGCGGCCGCGCTCCTCCCGCCTGGCCCGGCGGGGCTCTGGCTTCGTCTGACCCGGGACAAATCTTTTCAGCATGGGAGGAAAATACAGGAGCCGGGGCTGGACCCTGGTTCACGCCAGCCGCCTTCTCCTCCCGGGGGTTCCGTCGCCTCTGCTTCATAACACAGCAGCACTGACACCCTCTCCCAAAAACACCCCCTCCCCGCTGTGCACAGCCCTCCGGCCCCGTCTGACCTGACCCTGACGCCGCGTCCCGTTATCCCCACGGTCGGTCCCGCTGTCCCGTGGTTGTGCCCATCTCCTGTCCCTGCCCCACTGCTGCAGGTGGGGACGCGGCCCGGAAGGTAATAAGCCGGCTCGCTCGGGCGCTGCCGGCAGCTGAGGCAGCACAAAAATCCCTCTTTTGTGGCAAAACCGGCCGGAGGAGGTGAGTAAACAGGAGGGCGGCCAGCCTTGCTCTCTGTGACCTGCTTGTGCAGCCCTATGGCTAGTGGTAGCCAACGTGACTACTGCAACAGGTATGTCCGTGTGTGTCATGTGGACAAACCCACCGTCTCTCAGCATCCCCATCCCACCCGTTTCCCTCTCCTACCTCCCACAGCCCTGATGCCCTCATTAACTTCATGCTCTCTCCCTGCATGCCATCCACTCAGTTTTACCGGATTTTCTTCCCCAGCTCTGAAAGCCAAAAGCTCTCCTGCTCCCCTGCCAAACACCAAACTTTCTCTCTCAGCCCGCAACAAAGTGCCAGGTGCTACTGGAAAGGATTGTTTGCAGAAAGGCGTATGGTCATGCTGGTTTTCTCCCTGTAGACACTTCTGTTTACCTCATTATCTGCCAGGCCTCAGAATGAACAGTGCTAATTTTCCACTCCTGCTCACTCCCAAAACCCACTGAGCCACGGACCAGATGCAGCCTTGGTTTGGACAGGAGCATGGTCTTGCACAACCCTGTTAGGCACACTGTGCCAAACACACAGACCCGCAAGTTCCACAGCCTGGTAAAAGCATCCAGCGTGTGGCCACAGGTTCTGGCAGCAGCTCACACTCCATTTTGCTAGATCTGACTGGCATCCCAGATGAGAAAGTGGGGAAACTGCAGTAGGACCACTCTACTCCCTCTTCCAATGAAAAGAGAGGGATGTGCCCTCATCCAGGCAGTCTAACTCACCACCCTCTGGAAAGCATTTTCCAGCCTGGGCACTGATAGGCAACAAAGGCAGATGTGTCAGGGGTCAGTCCTGGACCTGCTGATGGGGCTGAGGGTCATGTCTGGAGCAAGTGAAGGAACTAGGAGCCTTCTTACTGCCATGTCAAAAGGAGAATGAAAAAGCCCCTTGGAAAGCCTAGAGAGACCAAGGTCCAGCCCTGGTGGCCAGGGTTCTGAAACCTGGAGGCCCTGACATGGATTATTTCTGTATTTTGTCACAGGAGGTGGCACTTTGATTTGCAGAACTCCTGCAGTTTACAGTGACTGAGATGAAGGTCCCCCATATCTCAATATCTCAGGAAATTTGATCTCTTTTAGACTGGAATTACCAATCTGGTCTCTGCGTCTGTAAAACCAGGATCACAAATCAAAATGTCTCACAGCAGGGAGGGAGGAGAGGAGAGTGGGAACCTGACTGATCACACAGAAGCAGGAGCTGGGTGCCTTATTCCTGGTTCCTCCCAATGCTAACAGAAAGTGCTCGTATTGCCCTGCTGACCCATGCTTCTTATTAATCTTCCTGTAAACAATGATAGTATGAAATTGCTGCTTTGTGTGTGCTTTGGTTTTGGCCCTGAGTTTAGATCTATAAAAAAAAATTAAAAATAAAAAATCAAAGCTCGGGGGTTACTGATATTTCCACAGCCACTGCCACAAATGTGTGCACGTGCATTGCCTCTCACTCCTCACCCAGCAGAAGCAGGACCGTGACTTCATCTCAGTCAGATCTTCAGCCCTCTGAGGGCTTGAGTGTCCCTCTGGCTGTCACTTGACATTTTTGAAAGGCACACAGCTGCAGCCAGGATCTTAGGGACTCCAGCAAAATGCCAGGGTGCTTTGTATCTGCAGGTACTCACTGAGAAAGGCTTTGTGTTGCTGGACAGGCAGGGATCCGGAGAGGCAAAGGTGAGGGCAGAAAGTCCACAGTTTTTAGAGTGAGTTGCCTTATAATCTCTGCAGGGATGAGTCCCCTTTCATCCCTAAGGATCAAGCTGTGCCTACAGAGCATGTAGGTAAGCCCGTGTTTGGAACAGGTTGCTACACACCAGGGTGTAACTGGACCCCAGCAGCAGCAAGGCTTAGCCCAAGGCTGGGTCCTAGGAAGGGAAAGCAGAAGCTGGACTTAGCTGAAATTGCCACAGGAGACAGGATGTATTTTTCTCCAGCTCTTTTCCTCATCTTGGCTTCGGTGCTCTTTTTAAACATCTTGTTGAAACGTTTACCAGAGCTACCCAGGAGGGTTCAGTATCCATCACTATACTGCCCCATAGGTCAAATAAACCACCTGTTCACAGCTCTTCATTGCTCCTCCTGCTCTTCACCCCCAACACCTCATTCATCCTTCCTCCCTGCAGGGAGCAATTTACACTTTGTCTTCTGGACCTTCCCTGGAAGTTGTGGCTGCCCAAGACACAGCACCTCCTTTTAGAGGTACAGCTCATGTTATTTGCACCAAGATGCATACAACAACCATTTACTTCAATTTTACTACCAAAAAATACGGGTCTTGAGATGATTTTTGTGGAATGAGACCCCCTGCTTGTTAGCAGTAACAGCTCTCTTCTAGAGTCTGGCAAGTAGCAGGGTTTCAGGTCATTTAAGAGATATGCATTATCCTCAAGAGTTCACATTCAACCAGAATGAGCAACAATAAAACTGGCCTCTAGTTTAACTTTGCCTTTTAATCAGCTGCTAAACACTGAAGCAGCTCACTTTTTAGTCAAATTTCACTAAATTTTTCTCATCTTTCTTCAGGACAAACTTCAATTTGTATTTTATCCAGTTAGGGGGAAAAGCAGCCTCTTTGAAAATTCAAATTCCTATATGAATACCTACAACTGTCCTGACTTTGCTCATATTGATTGCAGTGATACAACTAACTGCTGGTAGCGCTGCAACAAATTCATCTTTACCATTCATCAGGACCATGACATCTGAAAAGGAGACAGCATGTGCTGGATCTTCCTCTGGGAAATAATCATCCAGCACACTTGGAAACTCTCATGAGACTTGGCTGTGGCCTGCAGGCAGTCTCCACAGATGTGTCCTAGAATTAAATTCTCTATGCAAATACAGTTTTCTTTTCACACATTGCAAATAAGCCTGCAGAGAGACATCCATCTTGGGCCTTGTTTGATGAGAAACTCAGTTATACACACAGGCGTGCACGGAGTACTCCCTCTTGGGCTTTACTAATTAGCACCTTGATCTACATACAGTCTGCTTCAAGTTACCTCTCATTCTAAAACAGGTAATGTTGCAATTAGCATAAAGCACCACCCTTATCTCTTTCCCTTGCTATCTCCTTTCTCAGCCTGTAGTAGCTGACAGTTATAACATCTCTGGGGAAGAAAGCATTTGGCCACACTTTGGCAACAACAGTTTAATCCAATTTATTCTTATAACTGAGACTTACTCCACTTTTTCTTCTTGGTGACAAAGTTGTTTATTCTGGAATTTGACTAAGTGATTATTTGCTTCATTTCACACATACACGCTTGGTGCCTGGTCCCTTGCTTTTAAATTGTTGAAGCTTTTGCCCACTTGAAAATTCTCTTTGCAGGATTTGTTAAAAACATCCTGCCTCTACCAACCCATTTCCAGGCCATGAGAATGGGGACTCAGTCAGGGCTTCAGACAGGCCACCCCATAGCACCTATCTGTCCCCACAGCCCAGGACTGAGTGTCCCACACCATGCAGCCACTCAGCAAACCCCAGCCACTGGTCAGCTCTCCAGGAGCTTCTGTCCTCTCCTCCAGCTCATAGGAACAGGACCCCTAAGGTGACCACTTGGAATTTCTCCTCCCTTCCTGAGGTTCCTGAAATCTAGAATAATCTCTCATTATTCCCACACCATCCTGTTGGCTTTGTGATCCTTCCTAAACTGTCTCCTTTTAACTCCTCTTCATTCTCCTTAATGAAAGCTGCCCGTTGTAATTGCTTGACTTGCTAGGGCAACTGGGGACATGTGCAGGCCACTCTTGCAAATGGAGCCAAAGAGATGCACCTGGGGATGTTCTCCACTGCTTGCTTCATTCCTCCCAACATATCCTGGAAGACTGTCCGTTCAGATGGTCAAACCTCTGACAGGAGAAGTTAGGTGCAGTTGAAGATGGAAGTCTGGACCTTGTCACACTCCCTTTTTCCTATGGTTCTGTGAACTGCATCAGAATGACTTTGTAACTAGCTCCTGCGCGGAAAATTATTAGGCCAGCTGGTGCTGCTCCATCCAGGGCAAGGAACAAATAAAACATTTCTTCCTACATTTGAAATAATTCCTCAGAAAGATGATCCTACAGTCTTTGAATGGTTTATGTGGACCCCACTGCTGCTTGGTAGACAAGCCAAGATCTTAGGAGTGACTCAGGTGAGAACAGGGATTGAAAAAGTTGGGAGGACCAAAGGAATCTGAGGAAAAACTTTGAGAATATGGTTGAAGAAAAGTGCCTGCTAATGGTATGAGACCCACATTCCCTTGTAAGCAAAACACATTGCACTTTGAACTCATCTAAGTCAGGAACATAAGCTCCAACGTGGTTTCCAGCTTGCTCAGAACTGAAGCTTACTCCCACCTGTGAAAACTGGTTTGCTAGCAACACCCTACTCACTCTGCCTGTCTCTTATGTAAAATAAGGCTAATCCAAAATCCACCTGACAGGGGGTCAGAAAGTCACAGGAGGCTCAGGCCTGAGATGTGGCCTCCTTTTAGCCATCATTTGGCCAATTTGCTGTGAGAAATCAGCGGGTGGTGGCTGCCAGTGCCAAGGCAGCTGTCCTTTAACTCTCCCTTGGTCCTTCGTCCACCACCCATTAAGCAGAATGATGGGGTGTTAAAACTCTCTGTGAAGACTTTCTGCACCCTGATGGCAGCCACACTGGATAGGGATCAGCCTGCCTGCAGAGAGGACAGATGGACCAGATCTGCCATGGCAGCAGGGAAGCTGCATGGAGAAAATCCTCCTTGGATGTGGGAGAGAGGTTGCCAACCTTTCATAATCATAGAATCATAGACTGCCCAGGGTTGGAAGGCACCTTAAAACCTCCCTACTTGGGCAGGGACACCTCCCACCAGACCAGGTTGCTCAAAGCCCCATCCATCCTGGCCTTGAACACTGCCAGGGAGGAGGCAGCCACAACTTCCCTGGGCAACCTGTGCCAGTGTCTCACAACCCTCAAATTAAAGAATTTCTTCCTGATGTCTAACCTAAATCTCCCCTCTTCAAGTTTTAAGCCATTTCCCCTTTTCCTCTCGAGGTGGTTTCCAAATGCTTTCTAATAATTCCTACTTTGGGGGGATGACATAAAGAGGAAAACATTAATTTATTGATTAGGTACTGTGACAGGGACAAGGGAGCCAGGGTAGAGCTTCTAAAAAAACAGCAGAATGACCCTACACAGTAAGGTGTAACCTCTGTGTTAGTGAATTAGGGGAGGCTGTCACCAAGATATCTGGTGGAGGGCGGCACCAAGAGCCTATGTGGCTCTGACAAGCAAGGATGTTCATAATGATTTGGTCCCAGGACTCTGAGACAAATCATTGTCTCATCTTTGTTAAGATCCTCTCCAACCAAATACGACCATCCCCATTTTTAGAGTGATCTCCTAAGGGAATGAGGCCTATTCAGTGCATGTCTTTGCCCAGCATTTTCTCTTCAACAATTTTTAAACCGCCTAGCAAAATACAGAAAATTTAACAGTGAGCTAGGAGTGTCAAAGCTATTAAGTTTCTATAAGATACAGTGGCTGGATGGAGAAAGAGAAACCTGGCGAATTGTTCCCTCTTCCACTCATGTGGGAAGGAACATGTGCACAGCTCTAACTAGACATCAGAGAGTCCCTCTCACATAATCACATCTTATGGAAAACCAGAGATTCTGCTGGTTTGCAGACAGGGCACCCTTGACTGAGATGCCCACAGAATCATGTTTTCTTTACCATAATATGGTATATACGGGTGTAAAAAAACCAAAGAACCAAACAGTTTTCTGCTCTTTATTTTTTTCTACTTGTATTTTCCATTGGAAACTTGGTTTTCATTGGTTCCCATTTCTGGAGAGTGAATGATTCATGTCCTCCAAGCTTTAATGGTGCTTCAGTGAAATGCCTGGGTGCCACCCTGAAGAAGAGACTTCTGAGGACTGAGCTCCTGAGAGACCATCTGAGGTTTGCCCAAGCCCAAGTGCATGCTGACACAGGATACTAGGAGTTCAGCTAATTTTAGGTAAGGTCAGATGTTGTCAATAAGCCTCCCTGCTCTTTCCTTTCATACCAAGTCTCAGCGTAGGATCTTTATTAAAGGTTTAGCATGACCTGGAACCCAGGGGAAGCATTCAGCCTCTTTGATGCTAATCTGAACCACCAAACCTTTTAAGGTTCACTTGGTGCTGCCAGCAACACCCAAGCCCAGCAGTGATTAGTGGTCTCCTGGGAGGTATCCCAGCCTCTTAAGGATTTGACAGCAAAACAATAAAGTAAATCTGCCGTAGAGCTGAGTTTCAGCTGTGCCCATCTGCTAAATCACAGCTGGTAAATGATAGGTTCCTTCAGTTGTGGAAGTTCATGACTACTCGTGAGGTCACAGAATTATCTCACCTCAGTTATTCACCATGTCCTTTCTTCTACCTGGCACAGTGAAGATATTTTTCTTTCTAACAATAGAGAATAACAACAACAAACCCCTTTCTACTAATGCAGATCCAATGCACATGCAGTGCACAGCAGAAGTATCCCTTGTTTCTGACTCTAGCTGTCACAGCTGAAGCATTTTTCCATGTAAGAGTTGGAAAGACAGGCCACCACCTGCCTTGTAAGGTGGTTTCTTGTCACAGCAGAGAGCTGAGATGCATCTCTCTGGCTGCTAAGCCCTTTGCTGACAGGTAAGGGCCACACATCCCTGTTTCCCAGCCCTCACACTCAATGAAAACCCTTGCTCGTGGCAGCGCTTTGAGACAAAGACTTCAGTCTGAGTGTGAGAACCACGTGGAGCACAAAGTGTTGGTGGGAGTTTTTATCACTCAGTGTTTGTTCCTGAGGCTGGTGAGAGCACGTTGGACAAGGAGGTCCCCACATCCATCTCGAATGGGCCACCCTGGAACAAAGACCATCCGCATGGGGAAAATTATAGAGTGCCGAGGACCAGTGGTGGAAAAAGGTGTTTCTGGCTTCACCAGGAGGAAGAAGAGAAGGCAAGAAGAAGTAAGGACCGAAGGAAGAAAAGCTACTGGTTGCACTTGCACAAGAGCTGTAAAAAAGCACATCCAAAGGAGTGGGGATCCTGCGCAGAGGGGACATATGTGCAGGCTGCCAGAGAAGGCACAGCAGCATGAGGAATGGAAGTGAAAAGGAGCATGACAAGTCATGGAAAAATCCTTATGCAAAAGAGAGAGAAACAAGACAAGAAAGGGGTGTTGTGTGGAGGCAAATGGGAGTAAATACAGGCCAGTAGGGATGAAAAACTGAATCACTCTGCTATATCAATGCAAACCCTTGACTTTCAGAAGGACAACGCTGATGACTTCAGAGGCAAAGGCAGAGTGATGGAACATGGTCCATGGAAGCCACTACCAACTATGTTTTGGTATCTGTAACATCAGGCTTAAATAAGTAAACTTGATTTCAAGGAAGGAAATGGGGCAGGTGGTAAGGTAAAGAGAGAAGTAATATCTTTAAAGGAAATGCCACATGCCACTGGCAGCAAATGTTTCTGAGAAACCTGCCAAGCCAGGCGAAGACCAGCGCATCCCGAGAGCAGTGAGTAGCGTGGAGAGGGAAAGACAGCTGAGGGGAGGGTTGCTGTGAAGTTCCTCCACACCCAGAATATTCATTTTTGGCATCAACCTGAGGCGTTGGACAATGAACATACACAGCGGGGAGAACAAGCACATCCTGCAGAAAGAACTGGTCGAGCTTTAGTGCCTGAGTAACAGCAGCTGAGTGACATTAGATGTTTTAATGTTTTAAGGTGCATACTTCAAGACAGGCCACAAGGTTGCTATAAGCCAGGAGTTTGTCAGCTGAAGGTAACAGAGAAAGGGGAACAGGAGGTGCAAGCCTGGCATGCAGGGAAACAGTTGTTCCTTATTCTTTGAAAAAGCTGGCACCAACAAATTTTAAGAGCAGCACTACTGTTTGAAATGCAGCATTGCAGCAGCTCTCAGTGAATGCTCAACTCTCAATTTTACAAGCACTTACACACATCTTAGCCTTCACGAGCACTGATCTAAACGTGCCCAGTTTTTCCATCTAAAATACAAGTCATACAATAGATTTTCAGTGTCTTTAAATTTAGTTTGAGTCAAGGCCTGTACCTCAAAAATCATAGATCTCTAGCACGGAATTTTAACTAATCTTTGAAGCACTTCTATAAATAAGCTCAACAGTTTTGTTGCTACTAAGGAACTCAAAGCAGTGACTGCAGATGGCTTTACCCCAACAATTAGGAACTGAGATGGGAAAGTATTTTACAACCCACAACACTTCTAGCTTGCTTTCATTTAGAAGCATTATAATCATAGACTTCATAGAGCAACAGTTACCAGCCCTGATGTTGTGAGCTCTTCAGTCTCTCTGAAGGCTTTGAAAGTCATTCATCATGGGCTGCTTTAAAAATAAAAGAAACACACCTTTCTTCTCTTAAAAAAAAAAAAAAAAAAAAGAATGCCTTTGAAAAAGTTTATGACTAGATGTTTACCAATTACATTTGCACAGAAAAGACACTTATTACTGAATAGAAGATCATGAAGACATTTGTCAGCTTTTTTCACCTTGGAGAATGATGAAAAAACTTCATTACTTTCAAGCTTGAAAAGGTTGTTTCTGTAAAAGGAAAGGGGAGAGGAGAAGAAAAAGTCATTACTAGAATAGTTGGGTTGCCACATACAATTCAACAGTCAGGTGGAAACCTCTCAGATCTGGGATGTTCAGACAAGTTACAACGTGGAGAAAACATGGGCAATGGAGGACTTTTTTTTTTATCACTTCAGCTAGGAGTGCCAGCATTAAACATCTTCTCATAAAACACCAACTCATCTTCTGCAATGGTTAGTTAAAACCAAGGGTGCACCAGGTTTCTGGGAAGCAGGCTTGAAAAAATACATTATCCTGGCACCTGGAGCAGTAGCAAAAGATGACTGGAACAGTCTTTTCAGCCTTTCTGTTGCCAGGCAAGTACTCTTGGCTTCAGGAACTAAAGCACTGCACGACCAAAGTTACCGCAGACCCATGCCCACTTCCTGTGGTTGCCCCAGACCCAGACTACAACCATTCCAGTTATGTGGAGAGCCTTTGGAAGAATAAAAAGATTTTCCACTGGTGATGAACCAGTCATCTTCTTACAGATTTGCTGGGCTGTGATAACCATGAACCTCCTCCTCATCCCAGATATCACTGGAGGAGTCATCTGTCAGTGCACTAATATGACCAATGTTAATTAGAATTTTATGAAGGCACATTTCTAGCTTGCTACATCCCTGTCCATGGAAAAAGCAACATCTATTACCTTTTACATATCATGAAGTGTATTCTGCTTCTATCAGTAGGTGCTATATCACACCACCATTGCTTTTAAAATAATGTCAGACCAGAGCAGATATGCCTTGTTTTGTTGTGTCAAAGTATCTATCCCTAGGCTTCACCTTTGTCCCCAAAAGCTGGGGCCAACACTGTGATGGTTTAAAAAAAAAATATCAGATGAGACTTGCTCTTACTAGGCACCCGACATGTATAGAGCAATATAGGAGGAATGTTTCATAAATTTGTTGAAGAGCTCCAGCTTGTCTGTAGAGACACTGGAGAAAACAGAAAACCCCACTGAAGAGGATGCTCCTTCCTTTCTCACCTGTTACAGAAGCCACCTTCAAACCCCTTGATAACCCACAGATCACCACTTTGCATTGTGACCATGAAGGATGCTGGAAAGCGTTCTCTACCAGAAGACTCTCCATTGAGAAGCTGATGTTGGGTTTGAAGAATTATCCTGGTGTCTGTGATCCTTCAATGGCAATAGGAACCACCAGGAAACTTAAGTAACTGGTAGCATGACACAGCAGTGACATTTTTACCACGTTTTCAAGACACTTCTCAAAGGCAGTCATCTTGGAGGGTTAGATCCATGGCCCTGGTGGGGGGTAGATGGCAGAAGAGCAGAAGGGTGCAGCTGCTGGGGAACCTCTTTCTTCAAAAGAAATGACCTTTTGGATGCAGAAGCTCAACTGCAGAATGGGCACCTGCCTAGGAGGCACCTAGGAGTTTTTGTGTGCACTGCTGAGCCAGGGCTGTGCCTCCCCGAGACCACGGAGGGGTGTGCGCTTTTGACACCCTTGCTAGCAGCCTGGGCAGCTCTCAAGAGAGCTTGTTTTTGGGACAGCCACCCACGCCGTCAGCATTAATTACAGTAAATCCCCCTCCCCTTCCACCTGCAATTTTCACTGCTGTTGGTGGAAGACAACCCCTGCTAATCCCCCGCTGCTGTGCAAACAGCATTGCAGAGGGGCATTTACCTGCAGCTGGGGCAGGTAAACAAGCACAAGCTCAGGCTTCTCCTTGCCACAGGAACATGCTGGACCCAGGAGACACCCTGCCTGCCTTTGCCCTCTTTCCTGGGGGGGATTCACTAGCCACAATCCCCTGCTTGAAGTGGGGAACACGGGAGCAGGAATACACCCCATCAGGGCTTTACCAGCCACTCTTAACACAGGCCAAATTTTTAGCAACAAACCAGAGCAGACACGTACTTTTAAATTCCACATGAATAGGGTAAGATGCTCACAGCCCTTTATCAAGAGGTGGGGAAGCAAATGAGATGCTCTTGGACATGCTCCACCACAGATTTCTTCCTTGTGGCCCACAGTCAGAAACCTCAGAGTGAAAGAATGAAAATACCCACTGCAGGGATGAAAATACCTGCTACCATGACACACCTGGAATATGCCAGCTGGCAGCATTTGATCAAGGAAACTTTTTGCCTCCTAAGGCCACACTTCTCCCCTCCACACACACCCCCCAAGCAAAATTTGCTTCCATAGAAGCATATTGTTTCTAGGCAGGATATATGGAGGATTGCACAGGGAGGAGCTGTGGGCACATGGCCAGGCTTTCATGGTGGGCTTTCCCTATGAATCATGGCAAAGGGTCATCTCTGAAGAGGTTTTCAAAGTGCAAGGCAGATAGATGGAGGTTTCAAGCTGTGAAAGCCCAACATAAAGTTTCAGACATTCCTGGACCGTTTCAAAACATGTTTCAACGAGCCCAGTCACATGGGGCTTTTTTGCAAGGCCTTTTATGATTACATCTCTCAGTAGAAGACTCACAACTGCTTGAAAGAAAGAAAGAAAAACAAGCACGAAGATGCAATTTAACTCAATATCTGAAGAGAGTAACTAGGGAAGCCAACTTTGGAAAACACACTGCAGTGCTTATTTGAAGATAAAAAACCATTGCTGGAAACCACTCCGGTCTGATTTAGATTATAAAGGGTGTTTGGTTAGAGAAACGCAATGGACACTTTAAAGTCTTCCAACAAATCCCTTTCAGCAACACTATGGACAACAGAAACAAAGCCCCGGGTTCAACCCCTGCTCCCACCAGCCCCCTTCTGTGTGTGAGGAGGTTCTACAACCAGGGGCCTGAGCTGAGTCCAGAACAGGGCAACACCCAAGGAACCAGCACTGCTCTGAAAGGCTCAGAGAGATCCTCTGCCAAGGAGGTAGGAGAGCTGCAGTGACCTGATTAACCTGATGTATATTCTCCAAAGGCCAGACTTTTCCCACCTCCAAAAGGGCACCCAGCATGTTCAAAGCAGAGGGCTTTTGTTCAGGGAAATTTCAGGTCCCTTACTTAAAGACATCCAGCTCTGCTCCCATAGTCTTCCCACTCCCATGATCTGCCAGCTTGGGAAGGACTTACTCAGTGCCATCTTGCTCACAGGCAGAATCCATTACGTACATCTACATCAACCACGTGGCTGTTGTTCCTGGGGAACAAGACTGCCTTCCCCAGAATTAATAAAGCAGCATTTGTAAAGCAAGGCTTTGGAGGGCAACCATGTAACACTGGCTGGCACAAGGGACAGTGTTTACTCAGTATTCCACACATTTGGTGTAAATTCACTTTAATTGTGGAAGCTGAGAGGCCCAGAAATCACAGAAAAACATTTTTCCACAACAGCATTTTCCTATCAATTTTCAAAGCCCTAAGAGGGTGAAATTTACTCTTTCAGGGACAACCTCCAAACAATGCAATCCCACACCGTTCATACGGGTCCTTTCACCAGCAGTAGATGTTCATGTCCTTGATGATGTAAAAGGTGCCAGCCTGTCCTCCAGGGCCCAAGGGCTTGTGACCCTCTGCCCCCACCCAAACCATCATCCAGATTAAGGGTTTGTTTTCCCTTCAAACACTTACCAGTTCTTCAGCACAGGCAAGGATCTTGGAATACCTCTGTTCCCTTACACAAGCAGTGATGCAGCTTGGTGAAATCATCCATTTGCCAACACTTCAGCAATGACCTTCAGAGACGTGTAAACGGCAGCCAGCCTTGCAGGGCTTTTATGCTTTGAGCCAAGTGTAATTTTTAGGATAAACATACAACTTGTTAGTCAATACTGACTTCAGGTCCTGCTTTTTCCAGAGTCAAGAAGGGGTTACAGACAGGCTGTTTGGACAACACTCTGAAGACACATGAATACTTTGCCAGTCTGATAGCAAGCTTTGAGCTGCCACCAGTTAAGTCCCCAGCCAGGACAAAGAGAAGGGTCCTGGGTGTTTCCTGGTTGAGCAGTCCTTGAGCTGACTGCAGAAGAGCAGCATCTTCACTGCTCCACAAAAAACCAGGAAGCAGGATTTGGGCTCAGCTATGGGTTAGCTTTCCCTCCATCCTAAAAGGACTTTGCTTGTAAATATCCTTGTCAAAACTCTTCCCTGCTAACTGGTTTGAGAGGAGACTGCATCCAGCTGCTTAAGAAAATATGCTCTCAAACCTCTTCTGATGTCACCATAGAGCAGAGGCTACTGGAAAGGGAAGAGACACTCTTGTACCACCTCTAGACTGACTAACATGGCCCAATATAAGAAAGGTATTGAGAAGGCACAGGAAAAAGTATATATGTAATTTGTTAACAGAGAGTGTCAAGAATATTCTCAGTCTGATTATTATAGGCAAGGTCACTGCATTCCTTGGCATTTTGTGGTATTTGAAATAAGGCTGCTGCATAATTTGAGATGGTTTTATTACATATATAGTTGAACCATCTCTCTGAAATAGTTCTGCTGAAGTTAGTATCAAGTAATTCTTGTTTCCCACTGTCCCATTTTCCAACACACCACATTTCTGCACTGACAACTGGTAATTGCACAGCAGGATCTGAAACATTTTGGCAATAGATCACAAAAACTCTTCAGGACGTAGGAGGAAACATGGGATTACACAAGAAATAGAAACAAGTTAGCCAGTTAACATGATCAGAAAATTAACATTCAAAAAGTCATTTACGGGTTTCAGTTAGTGTGTTAAGTCTGCTAGTGTGTACAGCTCAAGAAGTGTATAACTACTGTTTCCTATTGCTGGAAAACTCTACCATGACACTGCTTTATCTTCTTCATGTATTTACTTTTCCTTCCATATATTTCTTTTTCTTTAAACTATGGAGTAAATTTCTGCAACACTATACATGAAGTTAAAATGGAGTCTGGCCTGTAACACACTGGTCTGCAACCAGTGGGCCCCCAAATCCAAGACTTTCAGCAGTCCCTTTGGAAATCTCACCTCCTCTTGGCTTTACATAGCACAGGTCAAATGTCACCTGTTTCCCCACCCCTTCATGTATAGCCCCATTTTAAAAGTTCAGACTTCTGCAAGGGCTCTGCTTGCAGCACTATCAGAATCAAGACGCCGGTTAAATAACGCACAGACAACTGTAGAAATAACATTTTTGGTTTAGTGTTTGCAATTTGTTTTACAGCTCATAAAGAAATACTGTTAGATACTCTACATTCATATATTCCTAGCAAAATACACTTTTAAAAACATAAGGCACTTTAAAATTTTCTAAAACAAATGCTCGTGACAAAAATTCAACAAGAGGGCTGGGTGGGAACTCTTTCCACACCTTAAGTTCAGGTCAGTAAAAGATCAATCCTCTAGTCAGGCAAGCAAATTAAATAATCAACAGCAAGGGTTCCAAGACAGAGTTACTGCTGTATTAATGTGCATTCTGAAGTAGTCCACTTGAAGTATCTTCAGTTGGGGAGGGAGGGTATGGTGTGAATAAGATGCATGAAAATAGTTCTTTGAACTGGATAACAAAGACACATTGCTGGGATTAACTTTCATTACTTTCATTGCATTAAATTCCTTCCATTCATTATTGCCAACAACAGTAAGGAACAAAAATGAGCTAGTTCTCTCCTCCCTCCCCCCCCACTCCCATTATAATTCAATGCAAGATTTCAAAGACTTAAAATGACCAGGACAGAAGCCTATGAAAAAGTGCATCTGGCCACTTCAGAGTATGTTTAAATATTCATTGCTGACTTCTTCAAGTCTCACCTCTTAATAAAGAAAGAGAAACAGAAGAGAACTGCCAACTGTGTAAGTTGCTTCCCATCGAATTGATATTTTGCTTCTTTTTAACATGACCCCACTGTTCACATCAAGTACCTGCTTTCAGAAACACACCAGCAGCTCCCCTTGGCAGAGAGACAGGGGGGCAGAGGATGAATGCAGGCAAGGTCCCAGGCCCTGAAGAGAAGAGGGAAGGAGCAGCTTTGCTTCACACACTTGTGGCTCAGCTTAGCAACTGTTTCAAGAGCTGGACACGCTGGGCTGCAGTACCAACAAGGGGACTGATACCTCAACACCAACTGAAGACTTCAATCAGAGACAAACCTGCAGCAACTGAAATCCACTATTTAAAATGGACAAAAAGCTGTAATGGTAGCAAACCCAATGTCTACTCCACAGGGCCTCCGAGTCCCTGCCATCCATTAGCGTATTTTCAAGTTGCTTCTTACTTATTTTATTGCCCACTTTCTTTTCCAGTCTCTGGGGGCTAACAATTGCTGGAAAACCTGACTCCTGGGAGCTGGAGTAAGTTAGGCACTACAGTACAAACTTACATCCCTCATCTTCCCAAATCTACCTCCGAGGAAAAAAAAACAAACCCAACAAATCATTTATTTTCCTTACAAGTCCTTGATTATTTTAAATTCTGACTTACTTGGATTGCACTTCAAATCCCAGCAGCAAAAAGAAAACTTGGTAGCTATGTTAGGGAATATATATAAACATATATAAATTTAAGAAACAAAACATTTTATAAAGTCTAAAAATGCATAGAGATATCAACTGCATAAGCTAAGTTTTGACTTGGCAACAGTCAAGAAACTGTGAAAAAAGATTAGCCTATTAGCCCTATTACAACTGGGGCAGAAATGGGATGCCTGTTCAGTGAGGCAAGAAAATGCATTTAAGGATGGAGCTAAATCAGAACCAACCACCAGTGGTCTTAGCCCATCACACAGAGATGCTACTGTGCAAACAGGAACTGTGGTGAAATCTAACTCTGTGAAGTGAAAAAAATGCATGATTTCTAGAGCTGCAAATGAATAGAAGAAAGCAAGGTGGTAACTTATGGTCCTGAGCTCAAAAGATCTTGAGATCTCACCTTCTGTGGCTTACTTTCACTGGCAGAAGAGCCAAGCTCTAAAATCAGTCAGTTGTTCATTAACATTATACCAGCAAACAATTTAAAACTGCAATCAGCAGTTTACTGCTGCAGCACTGCAATCAGTTTACTGCCCTTTAGCACTGGTATGACAACATTGACTTGGGACAAGCAGAAGCATCTGAAAGAGGAGATGAAGAACAAAACACAAGGCACGTGCTGATCCCAATGTAACTAACAGCCTGCAGTTGGTTTCTCTCAAAATTTGTAGGTTCCCCTTCTCAAGTAAACCTCACGGAATTTGCTTAAGTGACATCCAGTTGCTTTGCACATATACCTTACAGTGTCTTAAAAATATATTTAAAAAAAATATTTGGAAAGGCACAGAGCACATGCAATTTAGTTCCTTGTGGATCTGTGCGTGTGGGGAACTAAGTTGCAGTGATTAATAACAGACAGGGGTGCTATTTTACAACCAGATAATTTCTTTCAAATTCCAGTTCTCTCCAAAGGAAAGTGCACTGGGGAAATGAACAGTGCTGTCAAGAAACTGCCAGGCAAGAATTTCAGCTGGCAGACCAAGACAGACTAGAATGTACAAAGTTTCACAGACCTTGTTCTTCAGGTCACATTAAATGAAAAAATAAGCCTACTTAAAAAAAAAATAAAAATCACTACAGCTAGTTGTAAAAAGTAGAATTATCAAAGTGCTTTAATATATAAAGTGTCAAACATAATTAAACAGGATCACTAACACCGAGCTGCCATAAGATACTCAAACAGGTACATGTGTCTTCTGAATGCAGGAGAGGAACACAAGTTTTCAATTTCTCCCTTAGGACCAAAGCAGGTTAAGAAAATTATTTTCTTGCTTGTTTAGCTTCTTAACACAATGTATATGCTGCACTAATGCATTTGAAGGCACAGCTGGATTTGCTTTAACTGAAACTGCACCAAAAGAATGGTCTGCTACTAAATTATTGAAAGGGAGGCTCTCACTGAGCAAAACACAAAGTAGATTTATAGATATCTATCATACATGCTATTTCTTGATACTTTTAAAACTATGACCTATTTTCTGCAACTTTCCTTTAGACACAGATTAAGATAACTGACTGTGTTACTTGAACAATCCAACAGACTGACAGAGCTATTGTAACAGGAGCAAGTGTAAACAAATAAATAAGGAAGAGGTTTCAAAATCACCTCGTACAAGATGCTAAGACAACACACCTCAGCCTCTCTACTGGGTTTTATTCTCATACTGTGATGAAGAAAAAAAACCTCACCTTCTCCACTGCAGTCTTCTCAGTACTTCTGAAAAGTAAGCTGCTGCCTACTTTAAGCAGACGACCCTGAAGTTGGAAAATAACTGTACCAAGCACATAAGAGCTAGCTGCAGCAGGGGGACACTGTTTCTTAGAGAGAAGAAATGTCCATCAAGACCTTTCCTGCAACTCACACATTTAAAAGCAGATTTGCTCCAGTAAGCTAAGACTCAAAAACATGATATAGAGCATCGCATTTGGTCCTTGCACAGGCATGTATGGGCACAAGTCTTAAGTAATACCAAGTCCCAGTAGAACAATTCATCCCTTTTTCTGAAGGCACCATTAAGACAGCAACACTCTGGTTGTAATGGGAAGACGCAGAGGGAATTAAAATAAGGAATACAGTTACAAGGAAACACTAAGAACAGCTTGGTCTAACAAGGAAGAAAAAAGGTGGCTCATTTCTATGATGGCTGTAACATCTAAACCAGCACAGAGACCCTATACCTCCTAGGTAAAGGAAAGAGTGACCAGTTTGGAAAAATCTACTCATGAACAAAAAAAACCCAACTCCTTTTTTTAGTGGATGGGTGTAAAAATCTGCAGCTGACATCAAAGGAGACAGCAAAGAATCAAAATGCTTTATAAAACATTGGGGTCCATACATACTCACATGGCATCATTAGCCTGTTGCTGATTTACCACAGTGTTAAAAGATCTGGCCAGTCTCCTTTGCTCTGCTTCAGGATGACTGAAGCCCAGGGAAGTGTCATTCACTAAAACCCTTCTCGATCCGCCAGTGAGAACAAATCCCCTCCCAAGCCTGTATGAGGGAGGGGGGGGTGTCTCCAGGACAGCAGAGGTTTCTTACACCCTCAGGCACCCTACAGGCAGTATGCCACTGAGTTAGTTTTCCTAAGTACCACGCAAGCCTAGGCTTGCTAAGATGTCCTGCCCCTTACATGGATTTGAGGAGAGTTTCTCGGGAGCCTTTCAGGCCAGAGGCTCACGTTTTGCTGTTCCATTATTGCTTTTCGAACACGTTCTCCTCCCAGTCTTTCCCGCTTTCTCCCTGCTAACCCAGAAGGACTTTCTGCATCCTGCGTGCGGCAACGCTGGCTTCATCCTCAGAGTCAGACTCGCTCTGGGAAGTGGAGCTCTGGGAGGCAGAGCTGCAGGGAGAGGAGCACTCTGGGGAGCACAGGTAGTGCATCAGCGGGATGCGGTACTTCCCACAGAAGTCAACAAACTTGATTTGTCTGACGCAGCTGTCAAAGTAGACACCTGTGAGGGCAGAGGGGAAAGTGACATGTCAGACACCAGGCAGGGTAATCTGTAAGCTCTGCAAGGTTGTTGCACCTGGTACAAATGCCTGAAATTAGGATTTAATTGACATGGTACCAGACAAAGAAGGGCACGGACGCTGGAGGAAGAAGAGAGGGACTTGGACACCTATGGAAACATGAAGACAAATTTCTTTTGTTAGTTAAAGAAAACCAAAAAACCAAAAATCAAAACAAACCAAAATGAAAGCCTGTAAAACTGTGGTCAGTGATTCAGAACACCACACTCTACATAAAAAGACACAGGGCAGCTACTTCCAAATAATCCATAAAATTCTTCTGACCATTAGGGAGGAATCTCAGGCTGGGAACTTGTAGATTTCTTAAATGTCAAATTAATTCATCCACTATTTCTAAACCTGTAAAACCTCTTCTACCATTTAGCAAAAGTATGTTCACAAATAGACCTTTACAGCTCTTACTTTTCTTCTGCTTGACTGAAGTCACCATGCTGAGTTTGGATGCTCCTTTCCATGGCAACAGTGTTGCTGTAACACACAATTACTTTCTCTTCCCGACACAGCAAGTAATTTTACATACTGACATTTTCAGAAGTTTCCAGCAGTGTTTTAAGTCCTAGCTTCTCCTGCAGTGCTAGAGCAACACTGCAGTCATGTGATAGTTCATGAGGAAAAGTGAAAAAGAGAAAAACCAATCTAGTGTTATCTAAGCTGTGTAAAACGCTAAAAAAGGAAACATTTCTTTCCTTCTAAAACAAACTCCAGTCCTTCTGTCATGCATCAAAGAGCATGCTTTGATATTGCCCTGTAAGGAGATAAGATAGCCTGCATTATGACTGCAGGATAGACACTAATTAATGATTTTTATTTCCCCTTCATCTTCTAAAGGCTATGTGCAGATCATTTACTCTGGATAAAGTATTAAGCCAAGTTAAGCCCAAGCATTCCAGGCTCCTCTTCTTTCAGAAACTACAGACTGGTGGTCCCAAGGAAGAATCACACAGATTGCTATACCAGGCACTACAGCCTCCCTCCTTTTTTTCCATCCACAAATAAAGCTTGCTGTTCACAGCAAGAGTGCTGGCAAAAAGTTCTCCTGTCCATTACTTAGTCTGAACTGCTTCAGGGCAGATGGATCAGAAACTCCAGACCATAAAAACATAGCAAAATGCTGGGCTGCAAAGACTCCAACGGAAACAGTATCTTACATTACCAAGCGAATAAACCAGCAAAATGAGTTTAAACATTTGTTCTTAAATGAACAAGTGAACTTCGTAAAGACAAGTTTGTAGGAGACCTGGAAAACTAAATATGGCTAGAATTTTAATGCAACAACATATCTAAGCTGATTGAGCTGAAGTCACAGAAACTCAGAGGGAGAGAAAACCCATCAGGTACAAGCAGGAAGTAGAGCAGTGAAGGTGATCTTACCCCCACATTTAGGATTGGGACAGTTGCTGGCCAAGCTCAGATACCGGACAAGGTTCTCCGGGAGATCACTGGGAGCGAAGGGAACACTGCGAGTTTTAATTGTGCGTCCAGCCAGTTCCTGAAGGCTCGGGGGGTTGTAGGTCAGGTCACGGACAAAACGAACCACCAGTGGGTTCCCACGCAAGCTCAGCTCTTCCAGATGAACCAAGTTAAGGATCTCTCGGGGAAGATAAGTCAGCAGGTTATTGTGCAGGCTAAGGGAACGCAAGGAGTGCAGCCTGTGGATGAAGATGGAAAATGGGTCAAGGTGTGCAAGCAGTATTATTCCACAACTGCATTACACAGGCCTGATTGCTCTCCCCACTCCCACCCATTTCTTTTCCTCCAGCTTTTCTTCTTTTTAAAGCATAAATTCACACTAAAAGAGCTGCTGTTGCTCCAGCACACACAATGCCCTAGAAAATTTGGCCCAGCTCCAAAATGCCCATTAAAACCCCACAGTCCTAAATATGCTGCTGTTCCTCTCAGTGTTCTCCCCACATTCCCCCGCGGAGAGGTAGCACAGAAAAAAAGCATACAGACTGAGTGCTTTTGAGGCAGATAATGTTTTATTGCACCCAATGGTACAAAGAAATATCAAGAATGAATTCATGAAACACCTCATACAGGTCACCTGCTTTTGCTCATGCATTAAAGATGACTGCTGTCAGGCAGCCAACCCTGGAAAGCCCCATGTTTTCACTGCTTGCGGCTGCATCACCTCGTTCTGAGATAACACTCATCTCCAAAGCTAAGCAAGGTGAGGCCAGGGTAGCATCAGCACAGGTGACAAGCAGTTTCTTGGCTTTTGGGTGAGGTGTTCTCTCTGAGGAAGCACAAAGTAATGCTCCAGCACAGCATTCAGGGATGCTCTCAAACCAGTATGAGCTACAAGACAATTGGAGTCACTAAACATTGGACCTCAATAATCCCATTGCACAAATCCCAACTCAGAAAACTCTGCTGTCATCCAATTGCTTCTGGAGTTTCAGCTACTTCACTTCCCATCTTAGACTACCCATACAGTGTTTGCAGTATCCTCTCTGCTCCATTATGGAACAGATAAAGCAGAAAATTATCCCTTGAGGTGTGCCATAGGATTTAACAAACACTAAAACATGCTGAGATGCTACAGTAAGAAATGCCAAGGGAACACAGGGGATGGTACAAAACAAAAGCACATAGAAAAAGACTGTGTGAAAGACAAAACAGAGCAAGAATTCATCACTAAGCATACATCAGCATGGCAGTTTATATTTTCTGAGTTGCTCAGGTGCTTTTCTATGTACAAATCTATCAATTTGCTTTGAAGTAAATATTTGGTGACATATTTTTCCCCTAGCACTTTGATTGTGATTTCTGTAGTATATTTTCACGGTCTGCCTGCAGTACACCATGCTAAGAATCTTCTTGTTCAAGTCTAGTCAAATTAAAAAAACAAAGGACAAATAGGTCCTCAAAGGTGCTTTTATCCACACACGCAGAAGAAAAAGTTGAAAGAGTTAATTACAGCTGGTGACTGATGACAGTAAATACTCACTGTGCCAGCTGAGGTGGAATGCTCTGGATCTTGTTGTCACACAGAACTAGATAGCTTAGGGAAGGCAGGTTTGCTAACTCAGGTGGAATTGAAGTAATGAAATTCCCTCCAAGGTACAGAAACTCTAAGCTGAGAAAGGAAAGAAAACACTGCATTATTTCATTAAGGTAGTTTCCAGTTGCATTTAACACTAGGTCTTCTCATCTCCTGCATCTCTTAAAGAAAATTGAGAGATTACTTTGTAGGTGAAAAAACAAGAAAAAAAAAAAGAACAAAACAAAACTGAGTTGCACACTGATATTACAACAGAGCTGCTGTTTCACAACAGATAATGTTGAGCTTTACCTCCATCCCCCTGCAGTCACCACTACATTTGTAGGTAGGCACTGGACAACTAAGTATTCCTACACCAAAACCACATGAAAAGCTCCTGCTCATATCTCCAAGAAAGAAGAGCCTGCACAGCCAGGGTCTGCAGCACTGACCCAGCTCCTGTTGCAGCCAGTGGGAGCTTTCAGTTTCAACAGGACCAAACCAAGAGAGCAGTGGCTTTGCCTGAAAATCCCACGAGTCTCAGCCCTGCACAAGTACTGGATGCTCTTTCTGGAATCATTTGACATTTGCAGTGACCAGCTGCAACAGAGATTCAGGGACAGAATTCAGAGGCAGCCAGTGCTGCTTTGATACAATGCACATACCAACACAACCCAGCTGCAACAGCACACAGTGCATGCACCCAATTTCTCACACAGACTGGTTTCATTATACTGAAACCATGGAGCCCAAAGCTACCAAAAACATCAGCAGGGCTTAACTGCAATTTGGGCCTAAACAAGAGGGACAATAAATAAATAAATAAATAAATAGATGAAATCACTGGACATCCTGTGAAAACCCAGCACATGGGAGACAGGAACAAAGAGAGGCACCAGATCCTTTTTGACAGGTGAAGCATATCCAGTATTAGCTGAACATTTCTGCCCTTCTAGGATGAAAAACTGGCAAGCACTTCTCTAACACAATAGCTTCAAGTCCCCATTTCACAAGATCAAATAGTTTTTCCTCCCCTGCTCTCAGATGTCTTCTGGAAGAGAGCATCCAGGCTCTGTCAGCTTTTCTTTAAGAGTAGTTTATAATCTCCTTGGAACAGGAGACACCTTCATCTCACCCCAGCAACTGAGAAAGGCTACAGATACAGCTGGCAAAGAACTACACAACCAAACCATGCAAGGGACAGGGTGGGCAACCCAGAGAAGGTCTGAACCCTGCAACTGTGCCACTGCACATGTGGAGCACCAGAGAAGCTCCTCCCTGAGGCTTCCCCTGGGATGGAGCAGAAGAGTAGACAGAGCCTATTTTGTTCAGTTCCTGGGAGAAACCTGAACCCCAGAGATCCAATGACAGCACTTGTTTGGGCTACAGAGGCTACTTGCACAGCACAAAGGTTCACCTGCCCAACAGTGGAGAACAGAACAACAGGCTTCTGCAACATACCAGGAGACGCTTACAGAGGTTAACTTTCCCTGGATTCACTTACTTTTTTGGAGTATGTCAGAGGCAAGCTAAATAACTGAAATTTGACAAGGTGGGCACAAAATTAAAAAATCTGAATTTGACTGCATGAATGGAAGTAACTATACTTGATTCAGCTGAGAGATCTAGTGGGACAGCACATTCGGATATTATTCTGACAACACAAGGAAGGAGACACGTACAAACCACCACCAAAAAGTAGCCTCTCTTCTACAAAGCCAATCTGTAGGTGAAGAGTGAGAGTAGGAAGAAAGTTGCTGGGAAGAGACCACATCAAGGGGAGATTATTTTTAATTAAATTTGATCCCCTAACAAAGCATAGAGTTTTAGCCAAAATTCCTCCTTCGACCGCCATTGTTTCCCAAGGTGGATTTAGGCTGCCTGGCTCTCATTTAGGGGCTTAACTGCTGACCTTACAATTCCTAGGCATATTTTAACTTCATGCCATTGCTGGACCCCACACTGAAAACTGTTGGGCAAGGGAATTGTAGTAGTGGGGACTTCAATGTTTAAACAAGGTTCAGGTGAGTACAAGTCTCCACTTCCCAGGAAAAGTGAATAATTAACTCTTTGCCCTCTGTGTTTGAAAACAACAATGCCCATGAAGCTACATTGCATAAAAACACATATTGCCAGGGAAAGGGAAGAGGGGTGCAAAATACATAGCAAAAAATGCTTTGAAATTAATTCCAAGGCATGAAATGTGTTAAGTTCCAGGAGCAACTTACTGCACAAACTAAGTGTGTAAAAATACTTGCTACAAAACACATCTTTCAAATCCATTATTTGTAAAGTCTGTGTCATGAGAACACACATAAAGCCCAAACATTAGACCTCAAACTGTCACTAACTAATAATCCACTAAATAAGTTGATTCCTTCACAGGCAACAAAGGACTTTTTAAAAGTTGTTTTATTTTTACCTATCTTCTGAATCACATTTTGCAGGTCACTAGACTAAGGACTCTCTGGGTCCAGTCTAGTACAGCAAATTAAAAACTTCCAGCATCATCTAAAAATAGTAATTAGATGGTATGTCTATTAAAAGGCACAGGGAGGAGGTTTTGAAACTATGAAGACACTTATTTTAAATCAGCAAAAATAATCTTACAGCTTCCACCAAAACACTGCTCAGTAGGCAAAAGAAAGGTATAGCTTCCATTTTCCAAATACAAATTGCTAGGAAGAAGGCTGTGGCCCAGTCTTGGCTGAGCAAGAAGGAAGAATTAGTAACAGCCATTTCTGCATCAAATTAAATCACTACGAATTGTATGAGCAAAGCTAACCATGACACAGGCAAGGACTTTCAAGAGACACAACCCTTTCATAGTGAGCACTGACCACACCATTGGTGCCACAGTTTGTTCCTATCTGGATTTTCATGCCATACTAAGCCTGTAATTACAGCCAAAGCAATGCTGGCTCTTGAGCTCTTCTACCTAGGGGACAGTTTGCTGCTCAGTAAGATGAGCAGGAGCACAGCTGAGCTCTGCTCTCCTCCCAGAACAGCCCCTCTAACAAGGCAGTCCACAACATTTATTCACAGTTATTCACCAAGGGACCACAGCAGAGATGGGATGGAGCTTAGCAAATACTTGTAACTAACCTTTCACACCAAGGCCCAGCTTTTCTGACAATCATTAATCTGTGCAGTCATTTGGAACAGCCAGCTAAGGTCTTGTGCACTGCTGTGTACACAGAGGGAGAGCTGGAGTTTTTATGTACTTTCAAAAGTCAGTCCAGGAACTTAGAAAAGCCAGAGGGCAACAAGCCTCAAACAAACATAAGCTCAATTTCTATTTTTGAAGCTAGAATAAATGATGTACTTCCAATGTGCCACAATGGATGCGGCTGAACAAGTTGAAAGACAGGGACACATACTAACAAAATCCATCTCATCAAAAATTAACCCCATAAAAAAAAAACAAAACCCAAACCCATTTGACACAGTAACGAATGGGGGCTGACACTTTCTCTCCTGACTATTAGCAACACCTACAAATACACTAATAAAAGGCCAGACTCCCTCTCAGCCTCGTAACCAGCAGCTCCCTTGCTCAGCACAGCCAGTACAAATTGATGCCCAGGAGCAGCCAGACCCATCACATGACACTCCTCTCTAGCTGGGGATTTCACAGCAGCGGACTGCAAGGTGTCAGTGAAAATCCTTTCACATATAGGGAAGGAGTGGGGAAATGCTCAAACAACTATGAATCAATTCAGGTGGTGACAGGCAAGTTTAACCTACCAAGAGATAGTATATTCTTACTCAAGTATGTCCTTGATGTTTCCATGTCACTGCATCACACAAAACAAAACAGCCTCAGATCACTTCCTAAGAGAAGCCCACCCTGAGCACTAGAGGTATTCCTGGAACCCTGTCAGTCACCATGACACTTTCATATATTCTCAGGTTTCAAGAGGAGAATGTCTTCTGGCACAGAAGACACTCAAATTTTCAATCCACCCTGTTTACCCACAGATGCTTCTTCAAGATAAAATTTAACAGCTGACATCAAACAGATGCATCCAAATAGGTAATCTAAAAAGAAACAATGGAGCCTGAAATAGCTCCAGGTCTTTTAAGATAAACTTTTTAGCAAGAAATTTCCAGGGCAGTTTTGATGCTCATGCAAGGGAGGAATTTAAAAGCAGCCCACAATACACTCCTGTTAACCCTGTTCTACGATTTGCTAATTCCTGAGAGAAATGCATAGCCTTTGCTGACAGGCAAATTTAAGATCAAACGGTTGTCTGAAAACTATTTGCAAAACGTTTGAAGAGGGGAAGAAAAAGGGAGGCAGCAAGCAGATTTCTTAATGCTGTATCTTTATCAAAGCTTTGCTTGCTGGTTTTCCCACACTGTAACAGCCATTCTTAAGTATATGCTTGTCTAACATGCTTAATACTACCCACGAATAAAAGCAAAGACTCTGGTTTTCATTGCATCTAAGCCTATGCACAAAACTTGGATAAATCCAGTTAGACGTCTGAGGCCTTTGATCCCAGCCCTTACACAGCTGGGCTTTAACTAGAGGAATCTAAGCAAAGAGAGGAGTATGCCTGGCAGATGCCTGGAAAGAGCCTGGGTCTTTTCCAAGCTCATTCTGGCTGCTCCTGGTGCTCTACTGAGCACAACAGTAATAACGAGCAGAGCACGACAAAACTAAATTTGCATCAGGAGATTCAAGGTATCAACTGCACCTTGCAAAGCTCTTGAGAATTCTTCCCTTCATGGGACACTCACAAGACATTTCCCCAGGCGTGCACAATGATGAGGGCAATCCACACACCCCTAAGCCAAAAGCCACAGCTGGTCAGTGAAGATCAGAGCCATATTTTATCAGGCTTGCCAACAACATTTTGTCCAAGACAGGCACAAGTAAATGACTGCATTTTTAGCCCACCAGCTATAATACATGATGTCCCTTAGCACATCCCTAGATGGATCAGCAGAGGAAGGACACACACAACAAATGCAGCAACGGATGTCTATGCAGATCACAGTGTAGGAGCTGCTGGGGGCTGTGAATTGAGTCTGAGAGGAAGAGACTGATATGACATCTCGCACTGAAAACACAGCGTGGTCAGTGTGGGAGGGAGAACTACAGAAAAGATGACACTTGTGTCTACCTATGCTAAGCTCGTCTTTTATCTGGCAACAAACAGGAAACTAATGCAATGAGGGCTGATCTTGCCCATGTGGGGCATATTCTACTCTAAATTCACAGCAACAGTCAATGCCACAGTTTCTATCTTGCACTGTATTGACACTGCTAGCTGACAGTAACTGGGTGGTGGTGGCTGGCACAGCTTTGACAAGATTTAGAAAAACCCTCAGCAGTGCCCACACTTGCTTTTCTCAGAAACCTAAGAGGCTGTTGCAGGTCACCACAGACACTATGACAGAGTTAGAAGGAAAAGAGGACTGCAGTTTCCTAATGGAAAACATGAAGCAAACGCTATTCATCCTTGGTGCCAGCTTGCTCAGATCAGCATCACCCTGCTGCCATCACCAGAGCAATCACGATCATCCACTTCTGAAGCCGTGTGAAGTAGCAGGACACCTTTAAGTGGTCCTTCTACTGATAATCCACTAATTGATGATCAGGTGACAGATCTGTTATGTGCAGGATCTTGCAGTGCACACAAAGATTTGTGTGGGCCAGCATGGGGCAGGTGGCCAAAGCTGGAAGGAGTGAGAGAAGACAGCAGCAGAACAGCTGTTTCTTATCACTGTCCATTAACTAGACAAATCACTAGGAACATGCTAGGGAAAAGCTTTGCTGCAAAGCTGTGGGTTTATTGTTTGTGAGTTACAACACATGACACACACCTCCCTTTCCAGGGCTTTTGGATTTGTAGTTGGCAGTATGTCCCTTTTCCTTCAGCAGATCAAACCCATCAGGTTTCTATTCTTTCAGCTTCACCACACAAACTCCTTACCTGCTACATTCCTGGCCTTCATTAAAACTGATGCACTACCCCTTCAAAAACTACAACAGAAAATCATATGGGGTGACGAAAAAAGACATGAACCTTAGTCGACAAGAATTTATGAAAACCTCATCAGAGCTCAGACATTCCCTGAAAACATAAGTAGTATTTCTTCTGTTCCACAATTCTGCTCAGCTCTATAAACACTGACTAGAGCAAATGGGAAGCTGCCAGGGTCATGGGAGGGAAGAGAACTGCTAGCCTCAGGAACTGCCAGCAGAAGGAATGCGTCTGTTCAAAGTGCTGCCTGCATTCCTCTGTGGTCTTGGAGACCATGAGAGATTAAAAAAATTTCTTTTATGGGAAGCTGCATACGGAAAAAGGCTCAAAGCATAGGCTTGCCAGCAACAGTGAGACAGAGGCTTGCAGCTTGAGCTGTGAGGCCAACAGAAACCCCAACACCTACACCATGTCCACCCTCCCAGCCCAGAGTTCAGAAACTAATAGATGTCTCCATGTTGCCCCTGCCACAACAGCTAGTTCTGCTCTGTCCCTGCTCAGGTTTGTTTTACTCACTTCAACACTATGCATGCTTACGTTGTGGACAACTCTCTTGTTGGCAGGTGGGAGGAGGGTCTGGCAGCAGTTTCTCTGGAGTACATATTTACTATCTTTTTGGCAAGGGTGTCAGGTCATCTAGGTCCCAGTGAGTAGATCCAGGATTGCCTCTGGAGGAATATCAGATTTTAAAATGTTGCTTTCTCCCAGCTCTGGCAAGCAAGTGTGCAGTTCTCTTTTGTTACTGCAGCAGTCCTACATTTAGAAGTCACTGATGGAGTAGTGGTGAAGAAGCTGACACTACTCATGAAGCACAAATCTGCTATCTTAAGCTAAAGTTCAATTATATTACGGCGACACATTAGCAGAAGCTCAATGACTTGAAGTGATTATGTGGGAAGCAGACACAAGGTGGGTCTAGCCTAGTTTTTCTACCTGACACATCACTTTGTAAACGATAAGCAGACAGCCTCTATAACCTTGCCCTCTCAGAATTGTCATGCTGGGGTTCATGCAAGACCAGCCCATGAAAAGCTGCAGGGCAGGATGAGGATGAGCCCTGCTTCAGAGCAGGCCAGAGGAACAAGGCAGAATAACCATGCACTTGCAGGGAACAGAGATGCAGCATGAAGCACAGCACACAGTCCATTGGGATACCAGGTCCATTGGGGTACCAGGGGCAATGCTGTGAATTTCCAGGGTCAGTTGCCCAACAGAAAAAAGAGCTGAAGTTTGTTTTGTTGTCTTGGGGAGTGAGGCAAGGGAAAAAAAAACCCAAAGAAAAACCCCCAAAACCACAACCCTAGATGAAAGCAAGTAACCAGTAGCAGGGAGGCTCTGCCTCACAGGTGAGCAGGAAGATCAGATCTCAGCCACATCCTGGATACTAAAAGGCATGCTATGGAAGCCATAGGATCATCTCCCACACACAACAGCCTTCCTCCATTGGCTTCCTCTCCCAGGAACTTGGTGCCACTGTCCTCATTTCCTTCATTATCCCTGAATCAACTTCTCCTGAACAGAAAGCAAGCTGAGGTTCCTCCTCCTCATGACGGTCTCAACCCAGGAAGCAGCCCAACTCTGCTGAGAAGGGCATGGGCTTTCTCTAGCACTCCAAATGCCTCAGCATTGCTCCAGTTTCTCAACAGATGCACACTGTTCCATCTGGGCAAAAACTGCACACCAAATGCAGTAGACAAAACCATTTCCTGCCAGCACTCTAGTGGTCCTGGTACCTCTAATTTAGGAGCATGGGAGAGAGATAGAGCATCCCACATACAACATCCTGTGCTTCCATTGGATGCAGCTCTGCTGAGCCATGGTTGAACTCAGATATTTAGAGTCAAGATTTCAGAAATTTGCATGAGAGGCTGCCTCTAGCAAGTCCTTCAGCAGAGCTGGAGTAAGGGAAGAGGCACAGAGTGGTAGTCTGAGGCTTAAGAAACCAGGAGAACACACCAAGGTATCTTCTGTGTGCAACAGACAAATAACACGGCCCCTGGCTTGCCCAGAAAGATGACAGGCTTCATAAATACCTATCCCAGGTCAATGGGGGAAGTCAGTACCCTATACCCTGTACTACCCAAGATCTGTTCCCACCCCACCAATGTTCCTAACTGCTGTGATTCAGTCGTAGGTTTCTACACCATTGGCCTGCAGGGGTTTGATCCAGCCTCAGAGGCAGATGTACCACTGCATCTGAGCACAGCCTCTGGCTCTACACTTCAGAAGATCTGTCAGCTGATCTGTCAGATCTACATGAGCCGGATGGGTGGAGAGACATACAACAAAAACCCAACCATGACAGCAAACACTCTGATGAGACTGAAGCTATATCAGCAGAAAGGCCCTATTGTTTGCATAGACCACAACCAAATCTTTATTCTCCTGTGCAGTCCATCAGGCAGCTGTGAGCTGCATGAGACCAGGGGCTTTGTTTTGCTCTCCCCTGAAGAACTATGTTAAAGCAAAGGCACTGAGTGCCTTCTGCACATCAACACTCCTACCAACCACACTGCCATTAAGAGAGGCTCCCGGGCACCAAGGCAGCCGGAGGACTAGGAAAGCCTGAGCGGGCTGCCCTTTTGGTGAGCATGTAAGGCCCATCGTCTGCCTGAAGAGCGACTTAAGAGTGTTGGTAACCCAACCTGACAAAGGGGAAAGAAACACATTAGCAGCAGCCATGCTTCGAGACATCTTGAGGCTGGACCAGACTTACTCCCCTACGGGGAGCCAGGCAGGAGGCTTGCTGCAAGCAAAACCCCGCTCGGCAGCCAGAAAATCAGGTCGGGTTTGCCTAGCAGCCCCCGGGGCTCTCCTCGCCTCCTCCTCCTCCCCCTCCCCCGGGCAAAGGCCCGGCCCGGCCCCCGCCCGGCGCCCTGCCCTCACCTGCGGAGTTCCTGGATGTCGGGCGGGATGCCGTGGAGGCGGTTGCCGCCGAGGCTGAGGCTCTGCAGCCCCCGGAGCCCCATGAGGGCGGGCGGCACCTCGGAGAAGCGGTTCCCGCTGAGGTTGAGGACGCGGAGGGAGCGGCCGAGAGGGGCCTGCCCCAAGCCCTTGGGCAGCGAGCCGGGCCCGCCCAGCCGGTTGTTCTTGGCCAGGAGTGTGTGGAGGCGCGGCAGGGCCAGCAGCTCCTCGCCCAGCTCCGCCAGCCCCGTCCCACTCACGTCCAACACCTCTAGCGCCGGGAACCACTGCGACAGACCAGCGGGCAGCTGGCCCGACAGCCGCCGCGGCGACAACACCAGCCGCCGCGCCTC
>JAAWXA010000004.1:50449701-50518330 GCA_038090715.1 Florisuga fusca | reverse complement strand
CATCTCCTCCCCTGAAGTAGCAGCTCCCTGGCCAGATGTGAAAAGACAGCTTTAATCTTGAGCTAGGGCATTGGCCTAAATCTGTCAGGCAAAGGGGCCTGATGCTGCTTCAGAATGTCAGGGAGATGATACTGATTGTACCCTGTATGAACAGGCAACTCGAGATTCGTGTTTTCAGTTCATCACCCCTTTGGACACAGGTTAACATCGATGTAATCAGTTATCACCCACTGGAAGAAGCAATGTTAGGTTTTTTTAAACAACTTTGGAAAGAGCATAGTGAGTGCAACAATGCAGCCTTCTGTTTGTATAGAAGTGCTCACAGTAGTAGAAGCTGCTAAGATAGGGAGGAGGTGAAGGGTAAGACATTAACTTCCTGTTGTAGGACACCATTAAGATTATTTCATCTCTCAGTTCAGCAAAGGTGACATGTCCCATTCAAGCTTGTCTACATAAGATCGTTTCAGAACCAGAAGGGACCTCAGGAGAGTAACCAGACTGTTCTCCTATCTTTGGGTAGGACCAGCTATCCTTGGTCTATTCCTGATAGCTGTTACTCAAGCCTGTTCTTAAAATGCATTGAGGGAGGAAGCCTGTGAAGTATCAAGAAGTGCCTTCCAGTTCTTNCCCATCCCCTCATCCCCCTCTGCCTCCTCCTTCTCATCATCATCATCCTCCTCCTCGCCCTCCGCTGCCTCCGGGCCTCGCCGCTCCGGCTCCAGGACCGGGCCGCCACCCGCCGCCGCCGCCGCCATCCCTCTCCCACCGACCAACGACCCCGCGTTCAGCCGCCCCTGCGTCACTTCGGGGGCTCCCACACTTCGCCCCGCCCCTCCATACCCCGGAATCTGAATAACACCCATCCCCTCATCCCCCTCTTGACTGCTCCCAAGGCTACATGCTCGATCCCGGGCTCCCGCGGCCCCGGCTGCCGCAGAGGCGCAAGCTCTCGGTTATGCAGGTTGCGGGGCCCCCACACCGGTGACGGCGGGGACAGAGCAAGCCCCCCGCGGCCCCGGAACGAGCATGCGATGGAGTGCGGAGGCGGAGCAGTGGGGGCAGCGTCCGTGGGAACGGAGGCCGCCGGTGTGGGGGGTGTGACCGGCACTGCCCCCGCGGGGCCGTCACTCACCCCCTCTGCCCCCCCTGTGCCCCGGGTGGCCGTGTCAGCCCGCTCCCGGCGGCACTGGGCAGCTGAGTGCTGGGTGGGGGTCTGGAAATGGCACCCGCTCCCTTCAAATCTTTCACACCGGGCTGAATGGAGTCGGGCGACGCGAAATCTCTTTCAGCCCCGCTAACGGGAAAATAAAAAAAAAATTAAAAAATAACCTGTCTCCTTGCCCCTCCCAGGCCATCTTCGGACCCCGAAGGAAAGGTGCTGTCTGTCCCCCCTGTGCCCCAAGGCCTCCCTCTGGGGTGGCTGCTGGAGGCCAGGCTTAGTAGCCTGTGGTGTCCCCGGCCTTGCCACCAGCTGGTGTTTTGGCCAGGGTTTGTCTGCTTTGGTCCTTGCAGAGCAGCTGCTGGTGAAGTGCCAAAACAGAGGTGCCTCCCCTGAAGTAGCAGCTCCCTGGCCAGATGTGAAAAGACAGCTTTAATCTTGAGCTAGGGCATTGGCCTAAATCTGTCAGGCAAAGGGGCCTGATGCTGCTTCAGATTGTTAGGGAGATGATACTGATTGTAACCTGTATGAACAGGCAACTCGAGATTCGTGTTTTCAGTTCATCACCCCTTTGGACACAGGTTAACATTGATGTAATCAGTTATCACCCACTGGAAGAAGCAGCAGCAATGCGTGATGACAATAAGGAGATTCACAGCCCAAAGGAACTTTTGCCCTGACAAAGTCTGGGCTTGAGAGACATGCTTCCTTGTGATGCACAAAGGAACCAAAAAGAAGTGAGCAGCAATCTTCTACCCACTTAAAATACTTCATGTACACAAAAGTCTCTGTCATCTTGAAGTGAAAGAAATGCAAAGCATGGTTGGCTTGTACCAACCAAGACTAAAAACAACGCATGAAGCAATAAAGATGCTTAATTCAAAGGCGTCCAGAATACTGTGGATGAAATCCACAGTTCACTTGGCTGTTTGTTGGCACTTCTACGAACTCCAGATTTTACCATTACATATGTTTTGAACTGGCAGCTCCTGTTCAGGAGCAAGGAACTGCCAGGGCTGTGCTCAGCCTTCAAGAACGGGTGTGCTGTAAGTGGGTGGGAATGAAGAAGTCACCTTACGTTGGACTTTGTCTCTGTGGGTTCACAGGTGCAACCTGATGTGACCCTAGATAGAGCTGCATAACAGCACACACAGTGCCAGTAGAGTTGTTCTTTGCAAAATAATTTTGCTCACTCTATAAAAGATCATACTATATAAAGATCTATCATGAATCATGACTGTGAGGTTTTATGTGAGGAAAACAGTAAGGTCACTGTGATTTTGGTTATATCCCTGCAGGCTTTGGGAGAGCCTGTGCTCTCCCAAAGTTGCATCCTGTGAACTGGTTCAGTTTTTTCAGGAACTGAGTCTTATGATATATTAGTTTGTTGCCATCTTCAGAATTAAAGTTAATAAGTACCTTAGAAATGCAGTTCACTCCTGATCAACCATGTAAACAACGTATTTCTCAATTTGAAGTTGAACAGTGCTGAAAAATTGATTAAGTGCATAGGGCTGGCTACAGAGGACAGTTCCTCATTAATACTCAAGCGTGCTTAACTCCATAAACAGACAAGTCAGGGTTTTTGCCAGGCCTCTGCAGAAGGTGGCCAACAGCTTTCCTGCTCTTCCTCTCTCCCGTATCAAAATCATTTCACTTCAGTAAGTATTTATGATGCACAGGGCAAAGTATTTATAGTGCCATCTAGCTAAATTTGTGGCTGACAGTTTCAGTCCTTAAAATTCTAGCTGTAATAGAAGTAATAAAGCTGCCCTGCTTTACAGCTGGGCAGTGAATAATGGACAGGGGATGACAGCCTCCCTGGTACACATGAAAGAGGCCATTTGTTGCAAAAAGTAACATGGAAGAAGCAATGTTAGGTTTTTTTAAACAACTTTGGAAAGAGCATAGTGAGTGCAACAACGCAGCCTTCTGTTTGTATAGAAGTGCTCACAGTAGTAGAAGCTGCTAAGTTAGGGAGGAGGTGAAGGGTAAGACATTAACTTCCTGTTGTAGGACACCATTAAGATTATTTCATCTCTCAGTTCAGCAAAGGTGACATGTCCCATTCAAGCTTGTCTACATAAGATCGTTTCAGAACCAGAAGGGACCTCAGGAGAGTAACCAGACTGTTCTCCTATCTTTGGGTAGGACCAGCTATCCTTGGTCTATTCCTGATAGCTGTTACTCAAGCCTGTTCTTAAAATGCATTGAGGGAGGAAGCCTGTGAAGTATCAAGAAGTGCCTTCCAGTTCTTTGCTGCCTTGACACTCAATAGCATTTTCTGATGTCTCATCTAGCTCTGCCTTGACTACCATGTGGGAAGCTAGTGCCCCATCCACCACAGCAGATTTCAGCATGTTCATACTGGTTAAGCCTCCATCTGAAGTCAAACATTTAGAACTTTCCTTCTTAACTGTGTGTAGAGTTTCTGGCCTGTCCTTTTAACTTGCATTTTCAAAGCCTTTGTTTACTGTTTTTACTTTCCTTTGAGATTTTCCACCCGACTAATCTGTTTTGTGAAAGACACTGCCCGAACCAGAAGGCACTCCAGCTGAGGCCCCCCCAGCACCACACGGGACAGAGGGGTTGCACTGCTCCTGTCCCTCCATATTCTTCCTCTTCTACCGTGTTCTGCCTTTCCATCAGCATCACCCTTATGCACATTGATCTGTTGATCACATCACATGTGGAGAGCTGCTAGGTTCTTCTTTCCCAACAGCACAGGTGGAGCCATATTTTGGGGGAGCTAAGGTGGAATAATCTCATCAAGAATGTGTGGCTGGAAGGTTGGAGTCTTGGCTGCCAGGTGCACCTCTGCTACTGGCAAGCCATGTGAGTGTAACTTTCCACTTCTCCCTGATGTACCTCAGTTTCTCCAGCTATAAGACAGAGATAGTTGTGTCTCACATTCGTCAACAGCACTGAGATCTGCGTATAGAGGTGCAAAAAGGCAGCTGATTTTTAATTTTTTTTTTCTGGAGGAGGAAAGCAAGGAACACAGCTTGTGAGAAATAAACCAAAACATGTTATTTTTAAAATTGTTTTATTTATTTGGCAGTAATATCCAAACCCCCCTGCTTCAAAAAAATTACAAAATCAAGTAAAATAAGTGCACTACAGAAACCTACAGAATACTGATAAATTTCACACACATACAGGAGGGAATATAGAGGGAGGAGTGGGACTTCTTTTGTTTGTTGCTTTAATTTGGCTTTCTGGGGAGAAGAAAAAAAAAAAAAAAAAAAAAAAAAAAAGCCTGTACAGCAATTGTCCCAGAGGGCAACAGCTGAAACTCAGCACCTCCTTCCCCAGCAGCCAAGTCACCCTGCAGAAGACAGTGACCGACCAGCCTGCTGCAGGGCACAGCCTGGGCACTGCTCACCAAACGCTGCCCTTCTCGCTGTGGGGAGGTGGGAGGTTTCAGTCTCCTTTGGGTACTGCAGCCCTTACAACTGGCATCACTCTCTACAGTCACATTTTCCCTTTGAGGGCACAAGGAGGAAAAGTCTCCACAGGCTGTAGTCCTTCCCACGGAGGCATGGTCACTGTGCTCCCACCCCACTGCCCTGTGCTGTCCCAGGATATGTTGTCTGGCTTGTCAGAGAGCTCAGCTGGCCTTGCCTGAGGTAGCAGCCCATCCCTCTGCCTTCAGGGCAAGCTCTGTAAACCTCAACTGCCAGCACCCACCTTTCCAGATGTCTCCCAGCAGCCAGCCTCTTAGATTGCATGTCCACAGGAGGCAGAAAGGGAACTAGAGAGCACTATGTCACATCAACACAGTCTACAGAAGCCCTTCAGTCATGCATTAGCCTCCCCTTCCTGCACATGCTCTGCTGCTCCCAGGTGGAGATTTTCCTGACTGGATGGTTAGATATCACCACCACCCAGGGAAAGCCTTTAAGGCAAGCTGTTAGATTTTCTCTAAGGCACTTTAATGATCCAAACTGGCAGGGCATGAGGTGGAAGGCACAAACTACCTTTCAGAGCAGGGTCAGAATAAAGCAAAACATTTATTAACAATATTCCTGTGACATGAAGCTATTTCACTCGTACTGTTGGAGAGGAGTGAGGGTATGTCTAATGGGTTCCTCCTAATTCCACCAACCAGTTCATCCAGTGCCACCAGAACATGGACGATGACTGTTCCAGTGTAGCATTGTCCACACAACACTCAGCTCCTGTGGACTCATTCCCCTCACCTTCACAGGAGACAGCTTCTAAAAACCAGACCCTCACAGGAAATGAACCAGCCCCCTTCTGCAAACCCTAACCTCCAAATGTGGCAGGTAGAATTCAAGTCTCACTGGAAAAATGGAACTGTGCCAAAGCAAATGGACATCAGCTGAGTTCATATCAGGAAAACAACTCAAAGACCAGACAGCCTTCAACAGATGTGGCTCATGAACGAGACCATTGGAGGGACCAAGCTTTCTTCTTTGCCTACACTTGCTAGGTGCCAACTCACTCTTCCCCTCCAAGGAAAGCACTGTGCAAAAAGGGGAAGGTTGGGACAAAAGTCCTGCTGATCTTCACTAAAGCAGAACATGGTTTTACAGATGCAGATGGAGTTTCACTTGAGTAAGCACAAGGGACTGCAAGACACCTGGCAATAGCTGCTGAAGCTGCTGACTAACAGAAAGGTGGGAGTCACAAGCATCTCAGCTTTGGGTATGTGCAACTGCTTGGAATGCACAGCAGGGGCATGAAGGGAATGTGGAAAAAGGAGGTTAAAGTGTGTATGAATTACATTTGACAACTGCAAGATAAACTCAGCTGGGCTTGAGGCTACAGAAGTGATTGTCAACAAAACAGCATTTCATTTATATCCACAACCAACGCTCTGAGAAGCAGGTCAGATGAAAATGACCCATGAAAGGATAGTGAGGGCAGCTGAAGATAGTCTGATCACAGACACTGTGAAATGCATTAGTAACGAGGCTTCCAGCCCTGACTCCAAACCCAGACCTGGAATCAAAGAATAATGCTGCTGCCTCACCCCAGAGGGAGATGGCAAGCCCAAGATGATGGCCAACAGCCCAGACTTCAACACAGTTAAGCATTTTAAAATACCCTACTAATGGGATTGCCTGGTTCCTCTGTCTCTAGACTACTTGGCACTTCCCTCTGGGTAATTTAGAGCAGCATGAGCACAGACTTTGAGGACACGGTTATTGCTAGCCAAGGGAGCAAGAGCTAGAGACCTCCAGTGTCCATGCCTGGTGCAACTACTTACATCCAGCCCTGTCTCTTCTTCCCATGAGGGACATTGTTATCACTGGTTGAGAAACACCCTGCAGTGCAGGGCTAGCAAGTTGCTTGTGGAGTTTGTGGTGGCTGAATGCAGTGAGATACAAACTGTGCAAGGGCATTAAAGCACTGTCAACAACAAAAACCCACAGGCTGGGTTTTCTTGAAAGATCTAGAGCTACAAAACATACAAAAGCTGAATTACTAACATAGGAAATAAAGTAATTAAAAAAAAACCAAACCAAAACAAAAGGGGGAGTCAGCATGTGAATGTGATAAGAAAAAAACATGGTAGCACCTCTAAGGAGGGGGCAGGGAGAGTAAGGGTGAGATGAGGTCAAAAGGAACCATGTTGTGTTAGAGCCCACAATGTACTGGAGGAGCTGCTGGGCACAGTCTGGTGGAAAGCAAGGAGGAATGTGCTGGACTCATACCAGCAGCATGGCACCATGACTTCCAGGTGTCACAACACGCTGCCCAGCTTTGAGGAGCTCAAACCAAAGGGAAGGGTAAGCAGGGCAAGGTCATTGGCTAATGATGCCCTGCAGCACATGTGCTCAGCCACAAAATTGCTGGGCCTCTACTGCTGCAGCCAAGGCTGGTGCTGCCAATTTTATCAATTCAAGACCCCCTTTTCTATCCAGCACTGACCCCCGTCCTTTCCCCAGATCCAGGGGAACAAGAAATCCCTCTTAGCTCTTGGAGGGAGCAGCTGCCTGCTCTGGGAAAGGGTCCCAGAGGCTGCTGTAAGTCCCTTCCAGCCTTCCAAGGCCCCAGCAATGAAGCTCCCTAAACAGGTGGGCTCTGCTCCCCTTTCCTGGCCCCATTCTCTGTGTATTACAAAACAAATAACCCATCGCTATACAATGTAAATATCTGTGACTGGGCAACTGTAGCAGACACTTGTGCATACTGAGATCAGCACTGGAGGACAGGGCAGTAGCTTGGGCCCATCCTCCCGGGCTCCACCAGTGTGGAGGCCCCTTACATCTCCTTGGTGCTCATTCTCTTGGTCTTCTCAGCTGTCTCCTAGAGGAAAAGAGCACAGAAGTAAAGCTCTACACTGACACAGGAGCTGGCAGTGCCCTGAACCCTTTGGACCATCCATAAGCAGTGCCAACACTGGATTATGCCTCAAAGCCCCACACCTGTATTTGTCCCCATAGGCAACGGGGATTCCCCTTTACTGTGTCCTCCCTTCTACCAGAAGTCTCCAAAAGTGATACAAGCAGAGGGATTCCCTCTAGCAAGGAGAGACTCCGTGCCAGAAGACCTTCCCAGCCTCATGCTAACCTGATGCTTCTGCAGTTCCTGAATGTATCTAGCCAGCTCCTCCTCAGTCAAGTCTTGATCAGGTCGCTGTCGCTGAGCAGGCACCTTCCCATTCTTACCTGCAAACAGAAATGGAGTTCAGCATTACCACCAATGGGGGATGAAAATTTCAGAAGCTGAACCACAGAGAACAAAAAGAGGTAGGTCAGTTACAGCATACCTCAAGCTTAGGAAATCTCTGACAAAAGAAGGTATGGGCTGGCTTCTAAGAAAAAGAATGGACTTTATGGCCACCTGGGACTTCAGAACCTGGGTATCCAGTCTGACCCTGTCTCTCCCTCCCACGTAACAAATAAAAAAAACACAAAGAAGATGCTGCATATGCTTTAAAAGTAGCACCTCTAATTAGTTCAAATATATTGAAGGGAATAAATGGAAGCTCAGTGCTATCCAAGTACAATAACTGATGCTTAATGAAGAGATAATTTTGCTCAGTGGAGATGGAACTTGCTGATGTAATGGGATCTGGTTCTTTGGTTTCACTATCCCTCTAACAATAGCCTCTGGGCCCTCTGCTGCTCTGACATGGGCAAAAAGTCAAGAAATTATTGTGCCATTGCATGCTTCTGCCATGGATGCAAGGAATCAGGTGCTGCATAGCAACTTTCAAGGTTGTTTCTGGGGAGGAAGCAAAGAGAGTCTCTGGTTGCTTAACCTCTGAGACCTACCCACAGTTCCATTACTATTACAGTTATCTGCTCTGAGTTTCTGCTGCCACAGGCAGGTCTGGGCTGAGGCAATCCTGAAGCCCCTGCTGCAGAAGACCAGATAAACATGAAAGAAACTCTATACATACTTTCTGCTGTTCCCCTCTCTCCTTCATCTTCCCAAGCTAGTGGCTGTAGTTCTGAACTAACAAACTGCTGACAGCTCCTGTACAGCACTGGGAACTAAGCTTGTATTAAGTCCTGGTTTCTAGGGAAGAAAGCCAAAAAAGTGCAGCACAGTGCTGAGTGGGCGGATGTGGCTCCTTGAAAAGGACCCATACATTTCCCAAGACAGGGGAAAGCTGGCTTTCCACTGGCCCTGGACTGTCTGTGAGAAGGCAAAACAGTGCTGTTGTTCACAACCCCACCATGACTTCCCTCAACTTTAACACGGCTGCAAAAGTTTAAAAAGGACCTTCCAGAGGAGTAACAGGCAGACCAAAAATCCTGTGTTACTGTGAACACCACCTCCCTTCATCTCCCTCACCTCCATTTTCTCTTACTTCTACAGTTTGCATAGCAGGAAGCTAAAATGCTTTCTTGACATTACTAAGTGGAGTTTACTAGCTCCTCTCTGGGCCAATCCCCTTTTGTACAAACCCAAATACAGTAATTGTCTGCAGAGCATCACGGACCTTCACACGTCATTGCAGTGCACACCCAGTTCCCACAGGCACAGACACAACGGTTGCATTCCACCTGGGTCTCTGCTCCATCCTCATAGCTTTCATCTTCCAGGGCACACTCTGGAGAGGCACAAAGTAAGGGCAGTGGCTTTGAGACAGCAAGCAGGCTAAAGGCAACAAACTTTGGAGATGCTTTGGGGGAGAAGAGGCAGGTTCACAGTTTTGGAGGAGGCTTTCCTTCCCCAAGCCAACAAAACTTTCATAATGTCTAAAACATTCATGCTGAATTTGGTTTGTGAAACCAGCCAAAAAGTAATATGGGAAAGTCAAAACATTTCATTTTGCTTCCTCAAAAGAATGCATTTCTCATTTCTAAATGAAATCTCTATATTGGATTTGTTTGAATTTCCTAATCTGTTATATAGAAGAGTACCACCAAAGTGAAAGTTTTCATTACTCTGAAACAGCTCCTGTTACAGGTGCAGAGTAGTTGGGGAAATTATTTGTGTATTTGATGTTGCCCTGAGGAATAGAAGAAAAAAAAGAGAAGAAAGAGAAGAGAAAGGGGAAGGGGAAAAGGGGAAAAGGGGAAGAAAAGGGGAAGAAAAGGGGAAGAAAAGGGGAAGAAAAGGGGAAGAAAAGGGGAAGAAAAGGGGAAGAAAAGGGGAAAAGGGAAAGTTTCCCAGAGCTCAGTTGTGTTTGAGTTGAGGGCCCCAAAGAAGTCATGAGCCCTTATGGTATTAAGTGAAAACCAGCTGATGATGTTTGCTGGGGAATGTGCAGCAGACAACAGAGGGTTCAGCTTAGTATTTCCTTAGAAGCATAGAAGCATGGCCTCTGTCTGCTCCTTGGTGCCACCATGGTGGGATGTATAGCGAGCACCTTTGGACCAGAACTCCCTGAGGAGACAATTAGATGAATGGCTAGGCACGCCTGGTCAGCAGAAAACTAAGCTGCTTCCATGTAAACTGTAGGACTAAGCAGGATTTGGAAGGATAGTGAACTCTGAGATGTTCATCGGGGGGGTCCCTGTGTGAAAGGCAGAGCATAGCAGACTTTGGTCTAGTTTGATTTTCTTAAGTTGTCCGGACACAATCTCCTCACATGATTTATCTCTACACTGTTAAATACATGCCTTGTTCTTCCAAGCATACCATGTCCATTTGACCTAAGCCCTGGCTTCTAAAATCCAAATTTCTTTCATCAGAAGAGTTGCAGGAACTCTGGGACAGAAAAAGTTCTGAGAAAGCAGGGACAAAGGGTGCTGTTGGATGGGAGGCAGACATATAAAAACACTATTTCTAGGAGTCAAGTTACAGCATCCTATGTCTGGCTCACAGCTGATCTCTTTTCTTTCATCCTTTCCCAAACCTTCCCTGGTTGCCCAACATAAGTAAGGAGATTCCTACTTTTCTCTGGTGGGTTGAAGGATGGGCTGAGGCACTTGAGAAATTCATTGAAGCTGAGTTTCCAGTCGGCATTTTCATCTGATAGTTCAATCAGGGCATCTACACAGAGTCCCCTGAAAGAAAACACAGTGGTGTGATCTGCAAAGGGCTGTACCAGGCAGGTCCCTGCCCTACTGGCTTAAAAATTCAGATTAATAAACCCAGTAATAGCTAGGAAGGCTTTGAGATGCCTGGCAGAACTGGCTTCTCTAAGGAAACCTCACATAGACAAAAGAAAATCAGACACAAAATACTTTCTTTGCTGATGAATGGTAGTGAAGTGAGGAGATACTCAGAACAGCAGGACTAGCACTCTGTTGACATCTATGTGCTGCCACATGAGTACAGATGCAAGCAAGGCCTAACCACAAGCAGTCCATTCTCCTCATTGACTCACACACAGTGGCACGCATGCAGAAAAATGCAAACCTCTCAGACTACATTTTCATGCAATGCTTGCACCAGCTCCAACTGCAGGCTGCCTATAAGCTGTGTTTTCCCACCATCTTCCTTGCACTGTACCCAGATGCCAGGTGAAAGCTGAGTGAAGTCCACTGGAAATTTCATTTATTAGAAAATATAAAAGACAACAGATTTTCTGACACACAACTCACCTTCTGTCTGCACATCTCCTAGACTTAAGGCAAAAACCTGAAGGGTAGGGGTGGGGTTGCTTCCTGCAGTGGTGAGAAGCCACTTCATACACACTTATCTTTGTTAGTGCAAGCCTTACATGATATTTTCCACGAGTGGATTTTCACGCCCCCTTCTACCACAGCTGCCCTCCTGGCCTTCCCCCCTTCTGGCATCCTGTCCACTGCCCACCTGAGCAGCTTGTTGGTCTCCTGGTCCATGTACGTTGTGATGTTGACAGCAGTCTCATTCTGCTCCACAAACTTCAGGAATTCAGTGGAGTCCAAGCGAGAATCGCCATCATCAAAGCTCTGTCAGGAAAGACGGGAAGATGTGAGAGGTTCTCATTTATCAATTCAGGGTACCCCTTCCTTCTCTCTCTTCCATACATCCTTATCGTTTTTTAAGCTTTAGGGAAACAGGTTGCATCACCCCTGTTTTGCACAAAGAACAGAGGCTCAGAGAGAAAAAGCAACATAACCATTCTATCATCAGAACTGGGAGACATGATCTTCACCTTTTTCTCACCAATAAGCTACACTGCCTCTCATTCACCTCCTGCTGCTTGATTTATGGCTCTAACCCCACTTCTCCTCTTTGTTCCAGCCAGCTCTTAGTCTTTTTATATACCTCCTGCCTTAAGGCAGACCAGTTGCATTCAAGGTGTCAGCTTTCCAATACACACAAAACCAAAGCTGTGCCTGGACTGTGACAATGACAAAAGGGAAAATCATAGGAAGCAATTTTCTGCTGATCCCAAAGAAGCAACAACTTCATGTAACAGCACAACGCCTCTCCACCAACTTCTTAAGGTCCGGAGAGGACTCCTGAAGAGTGGAATTTTTAGCACTGAAATCCTAGCTGTACTCCCAAAGAATAAATTGTATTTCACCTTTCTGTTTGGTGACGTTGTATTACAGTGCTGAGCACCTGACAGGAACTGCTGGGCCCCCTCAGAGACATCTGCATTGCAGGAAGGGGAAGATGAATTCTGCACAGACTGCTGCTGGCTAATTTTTGCTGTGACTTGGGGCAGGTCACTGTGTCACCTCGTGCAGCACTTCCAGAAATGCTGAAGGACACACTGCCTGCTATTACCTCTGTTTTGGTTCAGGAGAAACCTGCAGGGCTAGGAGAACTACTCTGTGCACTGTGGCTTTTGTATAATTGTTCCGCTAACATATTTTGACTTCTACTGGACTTTGAAGCCTCCTGTCCTGCTGTTTCTTGTGGAAGTGGCTACAGTTCATTTAATGACTGAGACTCAGTTAATCTAGTTTTCTTGGCTTTAAATGCTGTGCTATGCATTTATGTGTTCCCCTAGAGACCTTTCAAAGCTGAGCAGCTTCCCACTACTGGCCTCACTCCTCTTGAAATAAGGTCCTCCCAAGGTCAAGGCCTGCGTGATGCACTACCCACATCCAGTGATCCACACATGTTAGGCTTCCAGGAAGGAAATGGGTTAATGCCACGTCTCCAAATCTCCTTATCAAGGAGAAAAGGGAAAAGTTTCATGTCATCTTTGTGTTTATTACCTGCAAGGGCAGGAATCAGGCCATTCCTTCAGCTGGCATGTGAAGCCGTGGTGCTGGGCACAGTGACAGCTCCTCCAGTGACAGAGAAGCCTCATTGGTGAAACAAATTTGCCTGTGTTTGAACCCATTTTGTTTGCTTTGCTTTTATGTCTCTCAAGTTGCTCCAAGGTCTGAATTCTGCTTTAAAAGTATTTCAAAGCTTCAAGGCTTTTTGATATGGTACACTACCACTTGACAGAGAAGGAAATATCCCCTTTGTTCTGAGAAAAGGTATGGATTTGTCATGTAAACTTTCACCCACTTGTGCCTGGGATCAACACTCCAGAAAAACGGGGACATAAAAGGAGCACAAGGCTGTCTGCCTCTGAGCTGTGGCCAAGGGATTTCACCAGCACCCTGAGAGCCATGGGGCTGGCAGGGGGTACCGAGCCATGTGTGGTAGCCATGGAGCAAGCCTGTGGGTGGCTCATGCATTGCAACAAAGCCCATGGCCTGGAGAAGCTCTCTGCAAAGGCAGCTGGGGGACAGCACGTTGCCTAGGGCAGGGACCATGCATCTCCCCTCTTCAGCACGTTGCAGCTTTTGGGTGCTGGCAAGCACCAGCAGGGGTGCCCAAGGCAATTCCACAGAAGGAGCAGCATTAATGAGGAGAGAGGCAAAGATGCTCTCTGGAGCCAGGACACCAACTCCTCTGTCTCACCAGGGGGTGCCATTGACATGGCAAATTTTCTTGCAACACTAACTCCTGTCAGGCACCGTTGATCTCTCAGTGTTAACAGCTTATTTTTTAAACACTATCCCTCTTTCCCCACCTGCTCCTCCAGCTCCATCCTGAATGCTTTGAAGTCTTTATCAGGAGCTGGGCCTGAGGGGGAAGGCTGCAGCAGTGCATGTGGCAGAAGCATGTGATCTGATGGTTACAAAAGGGGGTGGGCTGAGGGATGGACTGACCCAGAGGAGGGAAGAGGAATGGGATTATTGAAGAGCCTGATACTCAAGGGTGACTACTCTCTCTGAAGAACAATAGGGACCTGACAGCTCTCATCCACAACTGAGCTGTTCTTCTTGCACACAAATATTCACCTTGAAGCCCCTAAGTGTTCCCTATTCCCATCTCAACATGGCCTTCGGGCTGTCTGGAACAAAGGATAAGCAGCCCTTGCCCTGGCTTCCTGCTCCTTCTACCCTCACGTCCAGCACTTTGAGCTACCTTTTCTCCTCTGGCTATCTTTCATCCCCTCAAATCAGTCCTTCTCACCCTGTCACAGGCACACTTGGCCTACCCTCCTCTTTTGCCCCAGGGTAGGTCAGATCCCAAGGGATGCTCTGGGTCTGGCCTGTCATGTAGCCATGTCAGTGGCTCTGATGTTGTAGGATGTAACAGACCTCTCTGGCCCCCAGGCTTGATGAGCCCATCACATGCTGAAGCCTCTTGGGTGGGGGCATGGCAGCTTTGCAGTGATGAGGCAAGAAATGTTCTCTGGCCTCTGAGGAAACCTCTGCTTTACTTGCCTTGAAATACTTGTCCAGTACTTCGCTGTAGTTGCTCCCCTTGGAAAACCAGCCATCTGGGATAATTTCAGCTTCCAGCCACTGGATGACGCGGCGACGAAGCTCATCCCTGTCTGACTGGTAGCAGACAACTGTAATAGGAGAAGGTGTAGCAAAAGGAAAAGCAAAGATGAGAGAAATGAGGTTGACAGGGAGACCACAGAGAGAAGACTGGAAATAAAAGCCAGCCAGCTAGTCCTGATGGCAGTTCGCAGGCCCCTCTGTCCTTGGAGATGTGCCACCTCCAGATCAAAGCAGAGGTGCCATCTGCTGAACGGCAAACGGGCTGTGGGTGACACCATGTGGCAAGGCCAGAAAATGACACTACTGCCAAAGCTCTTCTGCATTCCCATCCCTGAAGCTTGTGGAAGAACAACCCAGAGCTGACTCCTTTTGGTGTGGTAAGTCCCCAGAATAAGACAGGAAGCTGACTGACATTATCCGCAGGATTCTGGATGCCTTGCAGAACAGGCATTCAGCCATCAGCCCTCAAGCAGCAAAACACCTATCTTTTGCGAGGGCAAAAACTACACTGAACAAGTCTTTCCACCATGCTGCCCCCAAGACTCATAGTTTTAGGCCTATTATCTCAGGAGATTTTGGTTTTTTCGAAGCCCTGACTTGTCCGCTCTGACTGGAAACGAGAGGAGATCAAGTTGGGCTCGTTCACCGTGCTTTCCACAGTCACAGGTTTCTCTGGGTGAGTATCACTTTGTGTGCCAGTACCAAGCTGTGCCTTGAGAAGCAAAACTGAAATCCGAGCTCGTCCATGAGCTGTCACACCCGCCTAGAAGTCAATGGAGCCAGAAGGGGAATCAGTGTGCATTCATGTCACTTACACACACTAAGGATCTCCTTCTGAATCCAGTGACTACAATCACAACCAGACAGATGCAAAAAGAAAAGGAAACCTGTAAGGATTCCATGTTTAATTTCGAACTTCCTTAAAATGGCTTTAAAGTGGTGGCAACACTCTGGCATGGTCCTTTTCCTTAAGCTTGTACAAGGGTTTGCTCCCCTCTGTCCTAGGAAGCTGAAGTTGATGATTACACAGCTCTGGCACTTAGAGGCCATGAATTGAAACAGGGTCTGTTGATGAAGCACAGGCCATGGCCCCAAAATCCATAGTTTAGGTACATAAGGTGAGGCATGAAGGGAGAAACCAGGCACAGGGAATCAGAGAATTGTTGGCTTATGGGAAAGATAGTTCAGCTGTACCTCCTGATTCCCCTGACAATGCCCCATTCACTACATGGTAGTGCCTCTCTGTCCCTGCAGCCATCAGTTAGTCTCTCCTGAAGTAATGTCTCCTTTCAAAACAGGGCTCTTGTAGTTGAGGACATAGGTCCACAGTTGTTGTGCCTTAGATCCCCCAGGAACTATGCAATAGTCTACCCTCCATCTGGGTGACAAACACAGCTTGTGCCCCAAGGGGCAAAATGGGTTTCCTTGCACCTTGTGCATGCTCATGGTCCCTGAAACATCTAAGCACAGTGAAGAGCCCAGGAGATGTGTGAGCTCTGAAGGGTTTCCCAGAATTAAAGAGCTAGGCAATCAGATTTTAACTGATTCTTCAGTTAAAAGCTCAGACTTTTCTACAGCCAATGCAGAAGTATGACTTTTACAGAGCTGCGTAACTTCCCCAGCAGACCTTCCTCCCTGTCTCTTTTCCTGAATTCATACAGAGGCCCCAGTCAGAAAAGAGATAGCTTCTTACCTGGGCTTGCAGCTGGATTCTCAGACTTTTTCTCTGTTAATGGGAAGACAGAAGAGGATGTTTATGATGCAAAATTAAGCAATACCAACCTTTTCCCACCCTGGGTGCCACTTGGGCAAGAAGAGAGGAGCCTGAGAGTCTTCAGAAACACATATATGATTAAGGGACTAGAACATCTGTCACCCCCAGGGGAAACTGAAAACTGTTTGGCCTTGAGAGAAGGCTCAGGGGCAATATTATCCATGTTTATAAATCTGACGGGACAGAATGAAGCTGGACTCTTCTCCATGATGTCCAGTGCCATTGTTGAGGCAAAATCCATACTCCTAAGGTTTCTTGAGGACCCTCATGAACACAGAAGGTAGTATGGGCTTTTGGGGATTTCTCCTGAAAGCCAGAAGGCAAGTGCAAGAAGCTGCCCTGCTTTCCCGAGTACCCCACTCCCAGCAGCTGAGGGAGACAGTAGCTCAAAGATCCCACCACAACCAAGGTATCAGGGTCCTGAGTGCAGTAATGAGGGTCTAAATGGCCCTGCCAACTCCACCTAGGGCCTCCATTTCCACTCTACCCATGAAGCCCAGGAGCTCCACTTCAGCTGATGTCTCAGCTCATAGTCCTTGTCTGGGATTATGCTTCCCTCTCTTCAGCTCTGTTACAACCATTCTTATACCTGCCATACACCAGGCCCTGCCCTGGTGACCATCTTTCCACCTTGATTTCAAACTTGCTAGAGACTGCATCAATATGGACTTGTCTGGCAATTACTGACCGGTCCCCAATCCTGGTTACCACGACTAGAAGTGATCCTAACCTGATTTCATGGCTTTACTTCAGGCATACTTTGTCACCACAAGCTTGACAGGTGATCTGGACTCTTGGTTGAACCTGGATATTGTTCCTAGGCTTACCCTGTTTACTCCACTCTGCAGCTGTAATACAGGCTCCTGCCAGTAAGACCTTTGCCTTTCATTGTTATCATGCTTGGCTCCTGGCTCTCCCTCCCTCTAAGACCAGCTATCTCTCATCATTCCCCAACAACAAGGTTACCTTTACAGTGGCCATCATAATCCACCTGGATCTTGGAGCCAGTGAGGCAGGCATCACGGTGCAGCTCACAGTGGTTCAGGTATGTCTTGCCATTGCTACCACACACAGGCCTCTTGTGAGGTTTGCATTTCTGTGAGAGAACCAAAAAAGACAGCGTTTTACCTGCCTCTTTGACAGGTGAGTCACAGCATCAGCCTAGCTCAAAGGAAGCTTTTGGCACAGCTCTCTTGGCTCAAAAGGTGTTTGGAGCAGGTTGAACCCACTCATCACCACCCCAGAAAAACCTGCACAGCAAATTCTGTGGGTGTGGATTGAAAGACTTCACTTTGTCCCAACCTCTATCACCACCATCACAACAGAAGCCTTTCTGAAAGCAGAGCCCAGGGAAGAAATCTGTGCCTGGCATAAATATTGCCCAGAGGTGTTTCTACAAATCTCTTCTGTGCACCTCTGCTTACTCAGCTCTGTTACATCTCTTTGTAGACTCTGCTCATCCTTTCTGCAACCAAATGTAGAAGAAGCCATCAAACACGAGCAAACAGTGAGAGGAAGAGTTTGCCAGTGTCACTGTTCAGGCTGTGGGCTTCTTTCTCATGTCCCTGTCTGGCCAAGCCTACCCAGAGTGACAGACTTGCTTTCTGTTAATGGGGCATTTCACTCTCCAGTGCTTGGGCTGGCCGTGGTAAGCTGCAAGCTCTGAAGGCAATGGGAACAAAGAGCCACATGCCCATTCCTGGGAGCCAGGCAGGAATGGTCTGAAAGCATGAGGCTGAGCAGAGTAGGGAGACATTGTCTCTGTACAGCTGGGCAAGACTCTTCTAATCATCTCTGGCTCCCTGACGGATGGAGTTATTCATCCTCACAGCACTCTACCACAATTATTTCCATTTTACAATAGCTGATTTTTAGTAGGGTGCTTGTAGCCTCCTCAAGCAAGACAAAAGTGAGGGCAGGCTGTCTTGGAGCTTGCAGACCATGCCCTGGAGTGCTCTCCAAAGCCAGCTGTATCAATACCCCACTGAGCTTTCCCAACAAAAGACCTCCAGCCAAGTCTCCTGTGTGTGAAAAGACCCCAAGCAGCTGTGTGAGTAGCACAGCTGCAGTCCTAGACAGTATCTATCCTACAGGGCTCTTCCACCATACTGTGAAGGGCCCTGCTGTTTGAAGAGTCACTGTGAATTCGAAGTTGCTCCAAAACCAGCCATAGCCTCATTCCATCATGGGATCCTTGCAGCAATTGCAACCCAACCAGAGGGTCAGGGTGGTAACACCTGTCACGGATGCAGAAGCTGTGCTGTCCCCTACCTACCTCAATGCAAAGGCAGGTCGGCTCTCCCTTCTCAGTCACTGCACACTCCCGCCCAGCTCCACAGAAAACATTGGCACATATCTTGGATTTGCTCCTTGGCTCCTCCTACAAGATACAAAAGTGAGAGACACAATACATCAAACTACCTGGAAGAGCGGCAATGTAACTTTAGAAAAATAACGTGTTTAACTCGACCAAAAAGCACCAGAGTGGTAAAGCACAGATTACAGAACAAGAGAGACATAACTGCAATAGATGTGACAGCTCAGACAATAAGCAGGAGCAGACACAAGAGCCAGGGCTACACCCCCAGCAATACAGGGCTTCCTTCAGGTAATTCTTGGAAAATCACTTGGGAGAACTGGAGAAAACATAAGCAAGACAAAGTCTAGCACAAACAGCAATAATTATCTCAGGTTAAAGACTGAAGTCTTCAAAAAGTTTTCTATGAAGGATATGAAGCAGAAATATCTTTGCTTGAGACAGTTAAGAAGAAAGCAAACACATCCCTGGAGAAAGGTGATACCAAACCAGCAGCAGAAATTGCCATCAGGCAACACCTAAAGCCCTGTCACAAAAAAACTTCACAAAACTACATGAGCCATTATCTTGCTTCCACTGGTCAAGACTATATGCTTCAAGGGAAGAAAAATTGTCATAGATAATTATACAGTAACCTTCTCACAGAGAAAATGTCATCCTTGTCCCTGACAGCCAGCAGTTGACTTATGCCCTGCAGCACAATTTATTTGCTTCACAGTTAGCTCCCAGCCGAAGTCACCACAAGTATTCTTGTGGTGAATCCTTCTTTTTGAGTCCCAACTGCACTCCCGAACTGAGGACACCTAAGCAGGGAAGACTTCCACGGTTTTATCGTGTTTTCAATAAAACTGTAATTTCCTTTTAGCAATTTAATGCCTTTTTTTCTCTTAGACTTTTACAAGATAAGACAAGGGTTTAGACTTCAGAGCCCCTGGTTTAATTCCCTGCTTTGTCACTAAATTCCTTTGTGACTCTCATTTCATCTAACATTTTCCACCCGTACATATCTGGTTCAGGCTGATTTCCCCAACAGTTTTGTATGAGAGAGAGAAGACTGAAGAATGTAAAATAATTGGTGGGATAGGCCAAATCACATCTACTGTGACTCTTCTCTCTAATACACAAAGGTTTTTCTACCTCCAATCTGAGTATTGTTCTTAATCTCTATATTTTTGTGGTATCTTTGTACCTCCACCATATACATCTGAAAGTAGGTGATGAAAAAGGAGCAGAATTTGCCTGAGAAGCAAGCACTATTGATATATATGACAAATGCTGAGCATCTTTTTCTCCTGTTGCTTCTTTTTCCTAATTTTATTTTTTTTTATTGTTGTTTTGCTTTTAAACCACAATTTCAGTGAGCTGCTGCCTTTACTGAGCAGCTCACAGTGACAGTCAGACCATTTTCTGAGTAACCTTGCCCTGGCCTTCAGAATAATGTCTGTTGGACAACTGTACAGTCATAAAGCCCAAAAAGGTCTTTTCAAAGCATTTGCAGGATTCCCTCCAAGTTCATATGGTGACAAACAACTTTCCTACTCTCTGCAAATGTTCCTATCTCACTGCTTAACCTATAAAAAAATACAGTATTCAGACACACCAGTCCTTGCTCAGAAACTTACACCATGTCCTGAATCCGCTTGTTCCACGAAGCCTGCCTGTTATCCTCTCTCTGCTCCTTCATCCTCCTTTCACATATTGTTTCTGAGCTATGAAAGACAGTCTGCCCCTTCTGCTGCATCCACCCCTCCTCACATGCCTTCTGGTGGAGGGCTGGGATAACTGACCTAGGCACTACCTGGGTGGGATGGAGCAACACAATTGCTTCCCCACACAAAACAACCTCACACAACTGAGGGCAGGATAGGAATAACCCATTTTGGAAAAAGCATGAAGAAAAAAAAAACAAATTATCCCAGGCTGGAGTCTGACCAGGGCATGTAAGTGCCTTAAATGCCCAAAATGCACTCTAGACACCTAGCTGATCCATTTTAAGGGTTTCGACAAGATGCCCATCCCTTCACTGACCCAAAGACCAGGAAAAAACCCACATCTGACACAGTTCTGGACTGCCACTCACCAAGGTCTGTTATCCAGGTGCCTGGCAATAGATGGCAGTACTCTGCCTGTCCTGACCCATGGCCAGGCAAGACTTCCAGCAGCAAGCTCCCAGTAGTGCCCACTGATGCCAATCCCAGCTCTTGCCTCCTGTCCTGAGACTCAGGGCACTGCTACAACCACAGCTGGCTTCAGAAGACACCTGCTGGGATCGAGTTTGGGTTTCAAGACGCCTCTCCTCTCAACAGCTCACTGGAAACTATGCCTGCAACACAGCCATCCTGGCCAAAGCTCTCTCCCTGTACTACCAGAGTCCAGGACATCCTGCAGTTTTCCCACTGGGATGGACCTGTGGTGGGGATGCTGGCAGGGTGACACTGCCAGAACAGCCTATGAGGATGATGTGCCTCCTGCTGAGACAGACAGACATGTTATTCTGATTTTTCTTATTAATCAAAGCAGGACAGTTTTGTGGTTGCTTCTTTGTTGTAAGCTGTCCTAGGCTGGCAGTAGGCTGGAGCTTGTTGCCATGTCCTAGCACAGCTCTCTCCACCCCAGGGGTCTGCCAAAGAAAAGAAGGAGTTAAGCTGCTCTGCCTGCCCTCTGACTCTAGCACTGGGTTTCTCAGACCCAGTTTGCTTATCCTCCCTCCCAAGCAGCAGCAGCTGGGGCAGTAGCTACGATGCTGTGTGCACTTGCTCCACCTTTAGTGAAAGCAGCTCTCAGCTTTCACCCCAGCTTCCTCTACCTCCTGGGTCCCCCATTCTTGCAGTGCTCACCCCACAAACCCTACCTTCTCCATCTACAACCTACAAACCAGAATGCTGCTTCTACTCACATGCCCCCTTCCCAAAATCCCTAAGACACTCACCCCCCTTTTCCTCCACCACACGTCACCTCTCCTACCCTACACCTACCCCACTCTGCACCTGTAACTTGACCCAGTGCAGCTGCTTTGCAGGTTGAGGTGCTCTCCCCTGCCAGACACCGGCAGCTGCTGCTGCAGATCCTTCCTTCACTTCCTGCAAGAGACAGAAAACACTTTCCTCCACCAGCCTGCACACAGGTGAAGTTAGCAGCTGCTACCACCACCACCTGGTATGAACACACACCTCTAAGGAGGTTCATGGCACATAGCAGGGTGGGAGCTCTCTCTAGCAGCTCCTGGCCACCTGCCCTGCAAATGCCCAAGTCTCCTGCGTGGAGACAATTCCAACTGGAATTGTAATGAACACAGTGGTGGATGAATGAATGATTACGGTAGGGGTCTGCAAATGAGACTCTATAATCTTCACTCATAATTCTCTGGTGACCCCCCAGATATTAGCAGCCAAATCAGTTTCTTGTGACAGGTATTCTGACCTTACCCTGGACCTTCTCCTGTTTACTCTTTATAAAGATTCATTTGCTGCACTCATGCTAGTGAGCAGGGATGGCAGCTGCCACTTCAGTATCAAACAGCTCGGCCTTGCACCTACCATGTGAATGCTTGAGGATATGAACTGCAATGGTTTAAATGCCACACACAAAGAAAGACTCCACAGTGTTTCAATGTCATTGCCCTTAAATTAATTTCAGGATTTGAGGGCTGGAATTACCATTTCTACACTGCTTGCTCCCCCAAGCTGCCATTGCCTTTTCTGTCACCACGGATTTGGGAAGTGTCACTCATCACTGACAGCATGCTCAGACAGGTGGAAGGGAAAAGGCAGAGAGTTGTTATAATTGCTGCACAGTGGCATTTACACCTCAAGCCATGACCAGACAGTTCCTCTCTTCTGCCTCAGGTGCAATGCCCAATCTCTCTCTGCTTGGGCAGTGCTTTCAATCACCTCTCTGCTGTCCATTGACTATGTGGGTAGGTATAAAAGCAGGGAGCATGAAGCCAGAGCAGGAGCGCCTGGACTGTGAAGCATCCTCCATGGCACAGGTGACTCTTCACACTGTGGCCTCTGCAGAGGCATAACTTCCTCAGACATCTTCTTGGGGAAAGACCATAGAGAAAACTGTTTGCTACAGGCTCCCGGGCCAGAAACCCAGGGCAGCCAGGCAGCATCAGCATCATGTTTGCATAGCCCAGACTCTCTGAATGGGGACAGGGATGCACACCGCTTTTGATGGCCTGGGAACTGTAACCTCATGGATGAAGTGCTCTTGCATGTGAAAGGGCAAGCACTCAGAAGACCTGAACTCACAGCACAGTGAGCCACAAGCACTGCTTCTGCCTCAGCTGTTGCTTCCTGGGGAGCCTGGAGGAAAAAGACATTTCCAAGGCGCCCCCGGGCAAGAAAGCCGGTGGCAGAGCCGGAGGTGAGGAATCACCATGGTAACCGGCAATCCAGAGCCTCAAGGTTTTATCAAAAGATAAAATTAGGCAGCAGGAAAGGCTGCTTCTCATCTCTAGCAGCAACCAGCACTGAGGAGTGAGACCTCTAGCACAGCATAAGCCCTGATGTCAGGAGCATTCCCAAGCTTTGTGTGCAGATGTCCAGGACCCAGCACAGTGCAATGTGCCAGCATGTGTGGTGCAGTCTGGGTCTGCAAAGAAACCTGAGGTCCTGCCAGTGCCTGGGCCTGTGCTGCCTTCGTAAGACTGCACCAAAACACGACGCAGTGGGCCTTCACCACCTTGCCAGTGCATGAGTGTTCTGTATGCCCACCCATGACTGCCCCTGAGCACGGAGTGCCCAGCAGAGATCATCTGCATGCCCTTGTGCCCCACTGCTTGCACAAACACGCATCTGTCTGCGTGTGTCTGAGAGCCCATCTGTGTCTTCAGCAAGATATATATGTGTCCACATGCACAAAGGAAAAGAGGCATTGTGGCTCCTTGGCTTTGCAAGGGAGTCTGCTCACTTTGGTTCTCCCTTGGTTGCTCCCTCCCTGGCTCATGCTAAGCCACAACTGCCTGGTGATATCTGGTGGACCTTCCCAAGAAGCCTGTGAAAGCTGAAACCCTTAACAGACGAGGGACAAAACACAGCTGTAAGGAAGAACATGTTTCTGCCTGCAAGGAAGAGCTGTGCAAAAAGCTGCACATCCAGAGTGCCCCACTGCCCAAAGGAAGCAGCGGGGACTTCAGCCATTATGCATGCTCTGGGAAACAAGACTGTCCTGCTATGAGATGGGGAGATTGCTCTTTGCTTTCTGCACATCCTTTCATAAAAAAATCTCCTCTTGGATATCTCAGCAAGGCTTTTTCTCAGCAGCTGATGCTGCACTGGAGAAACACTACCTGCCACAGCGCACCTACTGACGTGAGTAAAAAGCTTTTCTGCTATCAACAGCAACTGCAGGTCTTCCTGCTTTTTTGGCTTCAGTTAGTGGAAATCCATAAAATTAATTGACCCCTTATATAACGCTCTGTGCTATTTACTGTAAAATCCAGGTTTTGCATTTTTGCCCTGCCTGAAGTGCAAGGAAATCAAAGTGCTCTAGAGCTGTAGCGATGAAAACGCCTCTGAGAGGCAATCCCGTGTATTACACAAACCTGAGAAACACACAGATAAGGCAAAACTAAAAGGTAGCAAAATTATATCTGGGGTTACAGGACTTGCACAGATACACCTCGGGGAAGGTAGCAGCAGAAGCTGGGAGTTCTCAGATACAACCAGCACAATTCAAAATAGACTCCTTCCACACAGACAGGGAGAAAAAAACTTTGCAGCTGTTTATTTTCAGCCAGACCTCCTTATGTCTTCCAGTCCACATCCCTTTTTCCTGTTGCCTGCCATGAATGACACAATGATTACAATGACACAATGATTACAATGTGCCAAGGCGATACCTGTAAACCATGCTGCCTGCACAATTTTTAAACTAACTCAATAACCAGCCAGGAAACCCAGCACTTCATTCAGCTGTTGTCTTGGAAATGTTTTCTTAAAAAAGATTTGGAGACACAAACCTCTAGGTCAACAATGCAGAAAGCTAAGATGAGAAGTCACATCTCCTGACTCCCAAATCTCCCTTCTCCCCTGTTGTGGGGCCAGGAGAGAGATAAATGCTGCCTTGTGCTACAATACCCAAAAAGGGAGGCCTGGACAGAGCAGGTCAGGAGGGTGAGGAAAACAAAGCAACGTGGGTACAGCCATGGCACTGAGAAAGCATTTGGCTCATGCATTTTGTCCTGCTACCCAAGTGAACCTCCAGGCAAAACAGCTCCTTTGGCAACATGCCCTCCCGCAGAGGTCCAGGGAGAGCAGATCCCAGGTTTGCTAGAGTGCATGGCACAGGCAGGCAGCCTGTCACCTCCAACCATTTGTTCCACTGGCTCTGGCAGCATGTTTGTCCCCTTGTTCTGGTCTGTGACTGACAAGCAAAGTGTTTGTCCCCAGCAGCAAACCTGACCTAATTCCTGTGGCAGCTCCCTGGATCCTCTGACATGCTGGTGTGACGGGGCAGAAATTTGGCAGCAGTGTAAACTGAGCAGATTAGCGTGAAACAAGCTGAAGTTGGGTTTGCCATAAATAGATGGGTGAGGCAAATGTTGTGATTTCTCTTCCTTAGGACTACTGCCTCAGGATATCTGCAGACTTTGGAAAAAACCTCCACACAAATTACTTTTAGGTTTGACTTGGAAGATTTGATTTTCAGTTGTCAAAGATAGCGATAAAATCCATGTGGGGTGCATGAAGCACATCTGATTTCTCTTTAATGATGGTACAGTGGGATTGCGGAATGATCCCAATCCTTTCCTCTGAAAAGAAACTTGCTATCAGAGGTAGCTTAACACCCCATGGGTGTGGGGTCATCAACTGCACCCTTCCTCCAGTATGTTGTTAACCAGTCCCAGAGTTGCACTCTCTGGAGGTACCCTCCCCTTGCCAGAAGCTTCCCTTCCCTTTGCCTCTGGGAGGCACAGGGTTCATTTCCTGCAGCTCAACCAGCAAAGGTAGCAACAGCCAGCTCAGAAGGCTCAAAAACAGGCTGTCCCCAAGCTAGTTCGTTAAAAATGAGATGTTTGCCAGGCAAAGTCTGGACCACTGCTGGATTCCTCATGGGACTGTGACCAGAAGCATTTGACAATGTTCCCAATGCTAACAATATCCTATTTGAAGGCTGTCAGCATGAGGTCTGTGCTGATGCAAAGGGGTCCACCACCATTAAAACTTCAGGATTCCTCCTCCCACAAATCCTGGAGCCATCCTGCCAGCAGCAGAACTAATGAAGCCCAGTTTCCAACAGCTCTCTCTGCACGGCCTGTCTGTCAGCTAGTTACAAGGCAGGGTATGGACTCCCAGCTCAGGGGGGAGCCTTCACAGGCCCCTCTCATTAAGCCAGTCACCCAGAGTCACAAAACCAGCTGGATCCCATTATCTCAGAGGCCTCCACCTCTTTATCAGCTGTGGCGGAAACAGGCCGATAGATTCAAGACTCACTGGAGGCCAGAGGCAGGCAGGCAGGCACAGACAGCCTGCTGACATAGCTTTGCTTCCTTTATGGAAGCAGGCTGTAATTCCTTTGCAGAGCCCCCCAAAACACCTCTCTGGCTTAGCCTCTCATCTCAGCAGACTCAATGCCACCACTGCTTGCAGCCCTGGGTGCAAGTCCCCACTTCAGCCCCACTTCAGTCTCCCCATTGACCCCTGACCAACCTTCTCCTTGCATTGGATCACAGACCCCATCTTGTTTTCATCCGTCCCTCAGAGCTTCTATGGCTAAGCAATTTCAGCCAGCTGCAATCCGGGGCTGTGAACAGCTATATGGACACAGTACCAGGAAATGCTGCACTCCTTGTGGGACACCTGCCATGGAGGAGCACAATCCCATATCCATCAATCCATACACGCAGGCCCCAGTCACCATGACACCCCAGCCTCTCTGAATCTTTTTCTGTATCTCCTCCTATTCTCAGCTGACATTTAGGACTGGCTCAGTAAATACATCACACAACAAAATGCAGTCCCTTTAAGCCTCCAGAATGCTTATTTGGATGCTCCAGATGAATATTTAATGGCAGCTTTCACTAATGAGAACAATCCAGAGCATACATCTCTGTCCATGCTGGGAAAACAGGGCGTATTCCCTGAAAATCTGGATGCAGAGACAAGCAGACAAGAGAGGAAGGGACCCACAACTCCCAGAGCTCAGAGGAGGTTCCTTCTCTGCAAAACCTGTACCTCACTCATTTATGCGTGACCCTTCCTGCCTTGAGTCCATGACCCATGAATAAACCACGTCCATCATATCAGAGCACTGAGCAGGGGAGTGGCTGAGGCTCTGACCTCTGTGATAAAGGGGGCCCCCTGAGTGGATGACCTCTGCATGTGGCCATGGAAAAACAACACAGTTCGTGGAAGCCTGCTTGTGGGAATTCATCCATGGCTCTATCTGGGGGACAGAGATAAAGGCTCCTGATAACTACTGCTACAAAAAAGACTGCCTGGGCACTATTGCCTTGCAGATGTTTGCTGGGTAGTTAAAGAGAACTTTACCCTTCCACTGACCACAGGATATGGCCTGGTGCCCTTACAGGGACTGCAGCCCCAAGGCACCAGCCATGTCTTTCCCATGCCCCAGAGCAAGCAGACAGGAGCTGGTGCCAGCAAGGAAAAGAGAGCAGGAATTGGGAGGAAGGAGAGTTTTCTCCCCAAAACCTAATCAAGAGGAGAAAGGTGTCTGCCAAACAACTGATTTCTCTTACAGAGTGATGCTGCTAACAGTAAGGGAGCCAGGCACACCTCTCTTGAGGACTCTGCTGCGCAAGAACTGTTTTCCCTTCTAAACTAGACAGAATGTCTGTGCTCTGGCCCCCACAACCTCATATTTTCCACCAGAAGGCAATGACGGGTGAGGCCCCAGAAGGGGAACAATGACATGAGAGTCTGGGAAAGAGGAAATCTACTGTAAGTAAGTCTGGAAAATGGCTCTTAGAAGGAAAGGGAGCTTGTGCCTGGCAGCACTCTCCCTGCTGCAGCCTCGCTCTGCTGCTCCCCCTGAAATCCAGCTCACATTCACATCCTCAAAAACGTAATGGCCCAAAACTGCACTGTCTTTTAGCACTCCTCCCTCCACCCAGCCCTCTGCAGTGCTTCTGGATGAAGGAGCTTGATTCCTTTCTGCAGCATCACACAGTGAAAGTGCCAGCTCCTCCACAGCCACCGAGAACCTTCTTGCTGGAGCTGTCTCCCGGCAAGGCACAGGGGCAGGAGGATCAGGGACTGACTTGCACATGCCAAGACAGCTGGAAAGGCTTTCAGCTTCAAGTAGGAGAGGAGGTGCTGCTGTTATTGGTGAACCAGGGTTCTCAGGGGGAAGAATCCAGTTAACCCAGTTAAACCCAAATCTCTTTGTATTTGGATAAGAGAAAAACCCTTAGGTACAGGGAAGGATCTCGGTGCACATGAAAGAACCTGAACGAAGTTAGTCCCACAGGACCTGTGGGATGAGATTGGTATCATCCTTCTCATGTGACAAGATTGAAAAAGGAAGGCCCAAGGGAGAGGATATGCTGAACAACAGTGTACCAGAAGGAAGCATCTCAGCTCCCTTTGCTGACCCTGGCCCAGGGTCAGAACCACTTCACAATCTGGCACACAAGTCATACTCCCTGTTGGTGTACAACCTTCCTTGCCAGACTCCAAGTGCCCTGGGCCAGGCTCTGTTTTGCTGTGGCAGGGCTTCTGGGAACTGTAATTCTCCATCCTGTTTTGTTTAAAATCTAAAAATAAGACCACAAGCAGCACTGACACCCAAATTTCAACAGGAGGGTCATTCAGTATGTGAGTAGCCCATGACAAAAGTCGCAGCACCTTGGAAGCAGTCAGGAAGCCCTTGCCAACAGGAGGGTGTGAAGGAGAAGAGTAAGGAGGAGGTCCTCCCTGAGGCAGGCAGCAAAGGTGGATCACAGTCTCAGCCTCCAGAAGGGAGCAGGGATGTGGAACACAGACTTTTCCTAGTAATTAAACACAGACTCCATCACCCTTCTTCTTCTCCAAGCACCACAGAGATAGCCCAGTGCCCCAGGCCCGAGATAATCTGCCACACGTAGGGGTGCACTGACTAAGCAGCTCCCCCTCACTACTAAATCTGATGTTGTTCATGCTGTACACAATCTCCAGTGTTCCCTTTCAGCCCCTTAATCTGTAGTGACCCACAGCTCTTTCTGTGTCATGGCAGGTAGCTCTTTTTCCATCCTTCATCCCCATAGTTTCCCACACTCGGAGGCCCTGGAGATTTTACTGGTCCCGCTAGTGAGTTATGTTGCCTCTTTTTCCAGCCAGATGGAATGATTTATTTCTGAAAGGGATCCAAGTCTGGTACATTTCTCAGCCATCACCTGGATTCACTGGAGCAAAGGGAAGAGCAAGCTGAGCAGCTGGAGACAGGTTAGAATTTACAACCCAATGGCATGCCCTCACCCCTTCCAGTAACTGGATACGCAAGAGGAACGTGGAGTGCAGGAAATGCTGAGGTTTACCAGCAGCCTCCAGCTTCTTGCACAAGAGACCTCAATATTTTTGTTCCTGTCTCTAATGCAATGGGTTTGATGATCCCTTTCTTCACAATTCTACACTTTAATCCTTCATTACCCACCTTTTACCACAGCACACTGTAAAAAAGCATGGGAAATCACTGTGTGACTGGAAGAAGCACTGAGTCAGACTCAGTGTGAGAGGGAGAGTGAGAAAAGAACTTGGCATAAGCCCATCTTGCACTTCCCATCTTCTAGCCTTGGTCAAGGGTTTTCCAAGCTTCTCATTAAGGCCAAGCAGCTTATGGGATGGTCCATCCAATGGCTCAGCTGGCAATGGCTTAGCAACAGTGAATCCTCATGGAACAGTACTCCTTGCCCCTGTCATTCCTCTTCTTTGAAGCTTCTGTACCACAGGAAAAGTCACGATATCCCCTTTGCACAGCAGGAACAGCAAGGAAGGGTCAGAAAAAAACATTATTAAGCTTTGTTTTGTCTAGACAACCTTTCTAGGCCTGTGGTCCTGGCAGAGTATCCCTTCCTGAAACCACACAGTCAGGAATGATTATCAGACTAATGGGAAAACCTGAAAATTAGAAGTGGGGTAAAACAAACCTGAAAGAGGAAAAAAGTTTGGGAAGGCTGGGGAACTATCCTGGAGTCTGCTTATCAATGGTACATCTGCCAAAAAAGCATAGGTCTATCAAAAGTTAAACTGTGTCCCTGTAGCCAGAGGGAGTTGAAGGCAACTCTGCCAAAACTCTGTCATATTACAACCTTCAATATGCAAACTAGGATTTCAGGAGGTGGGTAGATGCAAAGAAAGTTCTCTCGGTTTCTCTAACCTCAGCTTTTACTACTGAAGGCCTGACAACTGGCAGAAGAGTGTGTGGGCCTATTCATTTGTATTGGAAAGAGCAGAGGAAAGAGTTTTTACACTGCTGTAACAACTAAGTGAAAATCTTGCTGTGAGAGGAGCACAGGAACACAAGCATGACTACAGAGAGAGATGTGCATGTGCTTTTCTCTGCTCTCTGAAACACAGTATCAGCAACAAGCAAAGTCCAATAAATTGCAAGGGCTGTCAGCCCCACACCAGGACAACAGAGTGGCAGTGCTGGGCAATATGGGACGCAACACAAGGAGAACTGTGACCCTTAAGTTAGGACGAGCTACTTCTTTTTCAGCTCCTGCTGCCCTTATTACCCCCCAGAAAACCACTGGCCCAGGATCAGCACCTGAAACAGTCTCTGCACTGAGCCAACATCATTTCACACCTATGACAAAGAGGCTTTCCTCTGCTGCAGATAAAGTGCTGGAAGTCTCTGACTTGAGTTTAATGGTTGACCTCTCTACTGAGGCAGACAAGAGGGAGCTCTGATGAGGCCAGAAGCCCATGAGAAGATTGGTAGCATGACTATGAAACACGCTATAAAATCCAGTCACTATGGTTAACTGCCACAGCTGGAAGGAAAGAAGAAGCCTTTTGACATCCAAAGGTCTCCAGCCTTCCTATGGATGCTCCAAGGAAGGGTATTGCCCTGGGCTATTGGTGCCACAGCCACCTGAAGCCCCCTTGCCCCTGAACTGCTCTCTGCAGCTTATGTTGAACTCACTCTTGCTTTGCCAAACACTGGGGCTCTTTCTTAGGCAAGCTGCTTGTGCTTATGCTGGTGTGTCCTCCTGGGCCCCCCATCTCATTCCTGAATTAACCCAGCATAAACAGAAGGGGAACAGGAGATAAACCATACTGTGGGGGCTACCAGTGAGGAAGACACATGGTATTTCCCTGACACTCTCCCAACCCGTCAGATTGTCTCCCAACAATCTGTTGCTGTCATCATACACCTGCTACAACTAGGTCCCCCTCACAGCAGCAGAGCAGTATATAAAATTAAGTGTAAACATTACTGAGCAGTGAATAACCTCTGCTGTGCCATGAGAAGTGGCATGTCCCATGCCCAAATGCATAGTCTCAGGGAAGCAGACTCAGTCACCCCTTCTTCTCCCAGAGCAGAGCTTCCCATATCACCCCATAGCCTCTGTGCCAGGCTGCCAGAACAGACTCACCAGATTTTGCAGCCCAAAGGCAATTCTGTGATTAAGAAATAAGAGACATGATTATTGATTTCCTGCAATTCCTAAATAAGGCTGGGCAACATTTTTCAGACAGAGAGCTAATTCACTGGAAAATGCAATTTGAGGTTGACCAAAACTATGTGGAAATTTGTGCCTAGTTCAGAGAACAGCTTTGATTCCAAAACTATTTCTAAGATGAAGTGAACTATTTTCCTTTTTTTAAATTTTGAAATACATTTCATGAAGGTTTGTACGTAAACATAAAGATCCAAGAGAGCAAAATAAAAACACATTTTGATAATTTCAGCAACTTTCTGTTTGGTCAGTTCTTTTTTTCTATTGAGAATAAGAAATGAATTTCATCTGACCTGAAATGAATTTTTTGTTTGACTCTTGATTCAGCTAGGGCATTAAAAAAAACACAAAAAAACAAAAAACCCCAGGAAGAAGTATTGCCATGGCTTTATTCCTAAAACATGGTTATTTGGTGTCTAAAGCAACCCATTCTGCTCATTCTTTCATCTTCTTTTATCTGGCTCTTCATGGACATGTCTGGAAATAATGGAGAACTGTTGCAGACATCTCTCTCTCCCCCTCTCTTTGCAATTACCGAATTCTTTCCTCTCTAGTTGGGAGGACTGTTGATGCTGGCTCCCATGGCTTGACTTTAAAAAACAAACAAACAAAAAATAAAGCTGCAGATCCATTTGGTGGTTATGATAACCCAGATAGATGTTGCTTCAGGGAAAGCATTGTCTCCTTTGAGTCACTCCAGCAAAGCAAACAGCCCTGATTTAAGGAGACAGCTTTCAGCCTGAATTTTACCAGGGCTGCAAACACTGCATTCTTCATTCCTGCTTGACGCTGGTCCTCTAAAACACTCAGTCCTGTCTCATTCCCTCCTGACCTTCAAACCCTGGGGAACTTGTGCCCACTTTCTTGCTGAGATGCACAGCTCTTGGCAGAGAATATTTCCCTTGCTGGCACCAGCCAAACCCAGCTGGCAAGCTAATGGGTGTCAGGAGGTTTATGTGCTACAGAAGCTCCAAGGGGAGGCTGATGTCTGAACTACAGGGTAGTACAGAGATACTTGGGCTCACATTGAGAAGCAGAGCATGGCTAGGACTGATGAAGAGTCAACATGTCACTGCCCACTGCTGGGGAGCAGATGCCTGGGTCCCCTTCCCAGTTCTTGTTCCCTCATGGAGGATTTCAAGAGAGTTGCTGTCACTGCTTACAGAGGTACACAGAGATGATTCAGCTTGCAGAGATGTAAAGGACCTGAGCACACCATTGCAATCACTTAAAAGACAGGGCTTTTGAACTTCAGTAGCCTGTCTGGGCCCAAACCAGGAACGGCAAGAAACCAGTGCCAGCCAGATGCAATAATGATGACCCAACCACTTGACTGTCCCCCTTTTCTCACTGCATTTGGGACCTCTCATGAACTCTGGTACTGCCCTGGGTCAGAGGGAGAGGGCTCTGAGCCCTGCTAGTGATCGTGAGGCTCTCCACAGCTCCTGCAGCCCGTGTTCCTAGAAGAGAGATCACTGCTTGAATCACCTCCAAAAGCACAAACTATTCTCTAATACTTCTTGAGCTCTTCCCAGGATGTTTTGCTTTCTGCCCTGTGGCCTGGCCAGGCTGCCTTTTGGAGATGAAAGGCCGTGAGCACACACAGATGCCGGCATCCTTACGCATTCCTGGCTCCAAGGCTTTCCTCGAAGCAGCTGTGGGCGCATTGCCGGGGAGGAGGAGCTCCCTCCCAGCTTGGAGAAAGAGATGTCTCTCTTCTGGCTGGCAAACCCATGCTTGCCAGCTATGCTGCAAGCTCCTGGCACAAACCCCTCTGCTTTGGGCCCAGCAGCAATCACCTTGAGGCCTTCCTTTCAGGTAGTTGTAGACAGCCATAAGGTCTCCTCTCAGTCTCCTCCAAACTAAGCACTCCCAATTCCCTCAACCTCTCCTTGTAGAACTTGTTCCCCAGACCCTTCACCAGCTTGGTTGCCCTTCTCTGTACTCACTCCAGCACCTCAATATTTTTCTTGTACTCAAGGGCCCAGAACTGAGCACAGCACTTGAGGTGCAGTATCACTAGTGCTGAGTACAGGGATATGATCACCTCCCTTTTCCTGCTGGCCACACTATTCCTGATACAGGCCAGGATGCTATTGGCCTTCTTGGCCACCTGGGCACACTGCTGGCTCATATTCAGCCTGGTATCAACCAGCACCCCCAAGGTCCTTTTCTGCCTGGCAGCTTTCCAGCCACTCCTCCCCAAGCCTGTAGCATTACATGGGGTTGTGACTGAAATGCAGGACCTGGCACTTGGCCATGTTAAACCTCATATTATTGGTCCTGGTCCACTGGTCCAGCCTGTCCAGGTCCCTCTGCAGAGCCTTCCTACCCTCAGGCAGATTGACACTCCCACCCAACTTGCTGTCACCTGCAAACTTACTGAGGAAGCCCCCAGTCCCCTCATCTAGATCGCTAAAGAAGAATACAAGAGCGGCCCTAAAATGAAGAGTACATCTCTCTATGCCATGAGCTGCCAGCTTCTCTAGGAGAATGCTGTGGGAGACAGTGTCAAAGGGTTTACTAAAGTCCTGGTAGACATCATCACAGCCTTTCCCTCGTCCACTAGGCAGGCCACATGGTCATAGAACAAGACCAGATTGGTCAAGTAGGACCTGCCCTTGTCCCATGCTGGCCTGATCTCTGGCTGTCCTGCACTTGCCATGTGATTGCATTCAATATGAACCACTCCATATTTTTCCCAGGCAATTCTCCCTGTCCCTGCAGCTCCCAGAGGACATCACAGACTGAGCACATGAAGCATCACTGCCAACCTCTAGGTGAATCATACTGTAGGGAGGAAACCCAAAAGGTACTTGAGGGCCTAGGCAGAAACTCCAGGATATGGCATGGCCAGCAGGAGCTTGGGGGCTGTAATTTGGACATCTGCATATGCAGCCCTGGGCATATCCCCTGCCCAGTTCTAGCACAAGCCAAAGCAGACGAACCCCAAACACTGGAGGGAAGCTTGCTCATGGCCTTGGGTATGCATCTTGGCCTCACCACAGTGTTAAGGGGAGAGTCTGCAATGGTTTGGCAACATTTCCGCCTAATACACTGTTCCCACTGGTGGTTCCCACTACAATTCCGGCACTGATGCAGAAGCTCAGACTTAGCCTTCACAACCAGCAAGAGAAGAGGAGGCCTCCCTGCACCCCTCCAAACTCATCCCTTTCCTCTGGCAGGGCTAAGCTAGCACAGCTCAGGAAAGCCGGAGGCAGCTCTCAAGGATCACATCAGCCTGTGGCACGGCTGCTGGCAGAGATAAATTCAAAGCCTGGCTGGCAGCTGCAGCCCTCACTCCCTCATACACCAAGACAAGGAATTATAAACACTCCCTCATTAAAACCAAAACAAAACAAAAATCAGCCATCGGAGAGCATGGAAGATAAACCACTGAACCAGATGGATCCAAAGTGAAAAAATCTCAGCCTTGTTGAAAGAAGCACCATTGAAACTCTCCCTGTCTGCGGGGAGATCTTGATGCCATCATTGCTTCATGCCACCAAACCAGAGGCATGCCATCAGACTTGGAAAGAACACTTTGAAAGATGTGGACTCCCTTAGCTGGGTGTTATGCCTCTTTCTTTGTGCAAGGGAGCCCTTGCTGCTGGGGCTGGCCTGTTCTTGTTGTGCATCCTCTGAAAAGCAATGTCCTCATAGTCTGTGTGTACCATATGGTTTGAAGCAAGCATTCCCCTATTTCTCCTCACTGTCATTACTAAATGGTGGGCAGAATTAATTGTATGCACTTTTTCTGTCAGTGCATAAACTACACCATTGCCATAGGCACACAGGACAAATGATAGCCAGTAAAGGAAGATGGAGTAAATAAGTGGCTCTTTTTGGGTATCTCTTTTAGATGGGTCCTTTCTCTCATGCCATTGTGAGACAATTATCATTCTCGTTTCACACCACATGGACATTCAGATAGTCTCCTTCTGCACCACCTCACAGAAATCGCAGTGCAGGAAAAGGTGGCTTTGTGCCATCCTCTGGATCACCAACACAATTCACAGCTGCTGCAGGAGTTGAGGCTGACACAGCTGTCCCTGCATCCCAGAGTTGCTGAGCCTGAGGTCCTTCTGGCACTGTCCTTCCCACTTCAAGCCTTGCCTTGGACAAGGGAGCCCCAGGCAGGAACAGCAGAGGCTCTAGTCTAGAGGAAGAATTTGTTGCATGCCCTTCACACCACCAATAGGGCATGAAGTTTTCAATAAAGATGCTGCTGGCAATAAACTCAGCCCTCTGGAGTGTCTCTCTGCTACACCTTTCCTGCTGTTCACTGGATGTTTAAGTTCTCTCTTGAGAGCCAAACCTTCTGTTTGTTAGCGCTTAAGTTCTTCCAGCTGCCAGCAGCTCTCATTACCCTGTATTGTCAAACTGAAGACTGCTTTTCCCACCCCTTGAAGGATTTTTACTCCTGTAACTAAATACTGATGGAACCTTCAGTTTTCTAAAGGTGTTAGGGCAGTCACAGTCTTTCTAAAAGTCTGGAGTCAGAATTTGGGGTTTCGCTCTTTTAGTCAAAAGGAAACTTAAACTGGATGTTCCCTTACCCCTTCCCCTTTCTTCCTCTTTCTTTCTAAGCAACTATCACTTGGACATTGTGCCTGCACTCTCTCAGAGAGGTCAGCAATAAAAGCTTTAATCTTGTTTGTTTTTCAGGACCCAGAGATGGGTCACCATGTCCTGCCTTGCCACCAAACACAATTCTGTGGCCAGGAAGGGGCAAATAAAACCTTCAAAACTGAATTTAATATTTTTGCTGCAGTGCAAGCTTAGTCAGGATTACAATCAGGACAGTAAGTCATAACTGCCAAATTACTCTTCCTTCCAGGAAAAGAGAATCCTCCATACAACAAGATGTGACATGCATTAGGGATGGAGACAGAAAGCAGAAGATATTTGCCCTTGATTGCAGTAGTCTAGAAACAAACAGAACAACAGCTCCTAACAGGAGGCAGCTTTAGCTGTGTTTCAGAGAGGGAACAGTCCCCTCCAGAACAAAGTCCCTCACTGTTTGGGAGCTGGTATCCATTATTAGCTATGCTGCTACCTCAATGGTCAGCTGAAAGACAAATTTCCCTATACTGTGAACCCTCTCCAATAATCCAGGCCTTTGTATCCTGCAATTAAAAATACCATGCTACAGGAAGCAATTCCTGCAGAGACTCGGAATCTCTTCACATTCCTTAGTGCCCATGCCCCAACAGATGAAACATGTGGAGGGCTCAGGAACAATTCCTGGGAGCAAGTCAGGAGGAGAAAGGTAGGAATTCTGCTCCCCTAACTATAACTCTCATGGAAAGAAACAACTCTTTTTGTGCAGCCTTTTGCAAAATCTCTTCGATGGGACTACACGTTCATCTCCTTTCATGTTCCCCAAACAGCCCTTGTGACCCCACCTCCCAGAAGCTGGCTAAGCCCAGATGGGGCTTCAGAAACCTACCCATTCAGCCAACCTTTCACCTCCCACAGTTCAGGAAGGCATCCTGCACTCCTCCCCAGCATGAGGACCTGACCCTGAGGAGCTGAAGGCCTCCAGCAAGTTTCTCTGCAGGCACCTCCAACAGAAGGACCACACAGACTTAGTTGTCCTCTCCCTGATGAAGAATGATCCCTTCAGGAAAAAATTCAGTCTCATTTTGGGAATGCAGCAGGGATGCAGAGGACGGAGTAGAGTGAAAGGGAGGTAGGGAGGCTGCATTGTTGTCTCCCCACTCTTGGCTGCTCTTCGGGTAAATAATGGACTTCTGTCTCCAGGGTTGCTAATCAGCTCTAAATGGCCTCAAAGAAAGCAAACAACAACACAATAGGAAAGCCCAGAAATAAATTAATTTCATTATAAATTCATTTTGTCTTCATTCCATTCTTCTTGCCAGTAAAAAATTTAGGTTAAGCTAAGCACTTTTTTTTCCCAGCAATATCTGCTGGCTGTCCGCTAATGCAATAGAAAGTTAAGCTTTTGACAATATAATGGCTTCATTAAAAAAAAAAAAAAAAGGAATTATATTATTTCCCAAGACAAATTCCACAGTATTAAACATCTAAGCACCACAGCATTGTCCTTGAAGCTATTGGTGAGGGAATGTTACATAGAGAGATAGGAGGACAAGAGCAGTTTTCACGGGACTTGTATTTTACTGCATAGATCTCCGCAGCTCAAAAATACAGAACAGATTTTGTGGCTTGGACACAACCTGTATGCTGGATAACTGAATTATGCAAGCTTTTGCCCCTACACTACTTCAGTTGTGCAATCCATAACTAGAAATTGTAACCATCTGAAGACTCTTCCCTGGTATGCATCAAACTATGTCAGCTCATCAGTGTCAGCTCATCTCCATACTAGTGTTTGTAACAAGCTCATCAGGAATAACTAAGACTACTAATCCAGGAGCACGGAGAAAGAGCTCAGAGTACTACAGGGAGAGACTTCACAACAGGTATCACAGGTATTTTATTACCCTCCATGTCTACACTACTCCCAGCAAAGCTGCTTAAAGTTCAGTTGTTGGCAGAACACTCCCCAAGCATCAGGGGAAGCCACTAATGGCTGAGAGCAACCCCCTCCTGCACATCATGGAGGGGAAAAAAAAAATTTTAAAAAAAATAATCAAGGGAACTGAGGGATTCTGGATGGGTACACTGCTGAGACTCAGGGCCTGCATTCACCCTGGGAAATTTAAGAGTGCCAAGGCCTAACAGGAAAATCCCAGGCACTCAAGCTCAAATGCCTGTGCTGTCAAAGCGTGAGCCCACTGGTGTGGTCTGCAAATTTTCAGACACAGCTTAGGGGTTAGCACAGGCCACCTGTAACCAAGAAGTAATTCACACACAACCATCCAAATTAGAAGGTAAAACAATTTAATAGCATATATGTGAGCCATCCTGTCTCACTTGGCCTTACAGTAAGCAAGTAACACCCTGCATGTTTGATTTATTAATGTAGATGTTGCCAAAGCCATGGCAGAACCTCAGCCACAGCCTGTGAGGAATCAAGAACCACCATGGAAAAACTAGCAACAGCAAAGACAAAGGAATCATTTTCCCTGCATCTGGTATTTGCAAGACATGCTTGTGGCTGGAAAAGACCAAGGCAGGCTGAATTGGATGTCTGAAACAGCAGCTCTGATTAGCCTCCAACTTCACTTGGGTTTGTACTTCACAGCCTGACCTTTGAAGGTCCTTGGAGGAATGGAGAGAAATCAAGCTATCTAAATTCACAGAAGTGTATCCCATGTTATGGGTGGAACAGGTAGCAACCCAATACATAAAAGCAGCCTGACACTTGCCCTTACACACTCATCTTTTTTGTTGCTGAGTACTCTTCCAGCACTGGTTGGAATTCTTGATGCCAAGTGTTTGCCTCAGGCTGACTTTTCCTTTCTGAAGTGTCAACAGAAAAAGGTTAGCGGTTTCTGAGAACAAGATTAAAGGAGTTGTTTATTCATGTTTGAGTAACTGTTGCTCAGAACACAGAACAGTCCTCAGCCCCTCGGAAAGAGCTTGAATTTGGTGGGCATCACCCTGATGCCTCTGCCTTTTGGGAAGCCACCCACATTTCCCAAGATGGTAGCAAGTGCACATGAGTATCTCTGGAAATCACCAGTTTGCACACAGCCAGTGACCCATCTAGCATCTGATGACTCTACTTCTGAAATTTTGGTCCTTGCTAAGAACAATCCTTCCCTTTATCTTTCACAGATCCTGATCACAGTGCTCAAACACTAGCTAAACACAATGACCAGTCTCTTCTGGGATCGCAGGATTTTACAGGCAGCTGCTGCTTGGGGTACAGCACAGAGCAATGAAATGCAAAGCAGGGGACTACATCTCCCTTGTAGATGATCAATCATTACAGCCAGCAGGGTCGATGCCAGAAGGAAACAGTAATTTAGGACAAATAGTACGAGGGTGAAGAACTGAATGAGCAGTTCTATACAGAAGGGGCAGGATTAGGACAAGACTGAGACAACAGAGAAGAGGGCAGGGCAGGTAGGACAGCACCATACCCAAGAGCTAAAGCCCGATGTGGATTGTGTAGTAGCAGGTCCCAGTGTGAGCTTTATGTCCCCTCAATCAATCCAGCCATGTGGTAGGATGCAGCACACAGACTGAGTACCAGCATCAGTCTAAATGTGCAGGTACTACAAACCCTTTAGCTGTGAAGGTGGGTGAGCTACTGCTCCACTGACAAAACCACTACTCCTCTCAGTTACTTGGCAAGAAAGTGCTGTGGATCCAAGAGCCAAGCACACGGGTGGTTCATGCCTCATCTCTGACCTACTTTTGTTTCTTTATTTTGTCTCCAAAGGCAAGCATAGCCCTCTGCTCTTGGTGGTATGGAGTCAACAGGTGTCACTGCATTACTAGACAGAGCATGAAGACTGCTTGAGCTGATGGCTTTATTCCCTTGTTTTTGACTGTAGTAAAGAGAGCTATGACAACTTTGAAGGCATCTTAAGTAATTAACCAACAAATGCTCTAATGGGCTGAGACAGAGGACGCAGCAGATGGCAAAATATAATTATAAATGTGCTCTACCACACAGGCAAGAAGCATTGAGGAATGCAAAACCAACTGCAGCCAGAGCTCAGAACCACATGTTCCAGGTCTCTTCCTCCCCTACAGCAGAACCGTCTCCCCCTACAGTACTCACTGCCAGAAGGGCCAGGATCCTTCTGGGCAGCTGGGACCTGTCAATGCAAGGCACTGCCTCCAAGTGCCATTTCCTCCAATCACCCAGCCATCAGCCATCCAAGCAGAGCATATGTCCCAAAAGAAATTAATTTTTCACGGCAGCTGGAGCTGCAACTCAGTGGTCTTGCCCTCTGAAGCTCAGGGAACACAGGATGTGGGGCACCCAAGGCCAAACAAAGGTGGTGGAGCAAGACAAATGACAAGGCAGTGGCTCACACAGCAGCAAACAGTACCTGCACAGCAGCCATTCCTCCCTAAGCACTGAAGGTGACTGTGCCAGACCCTGGGAAATGTCCCAGAAACCTGGAAGTTTATAGCAGCAGCAAAAGCCAAGCTCTCTACACAGGCAACAGATCTCCAATTACCAAAGCCAGCTCAGTTGGCTTGAGGACAGGTTATTTCCACGGGATTTTTTGCTTGCTCATTTAACAATAACATTTTTTGTGTGCATCAGTTTTCCCACACCACAGGAAGATGCCAGGCACCAGGAATTTTTGCAATGCCTCGCTAATGAAAGGGACTATCTGATGCAAGCTGTGACCACAATGACTGAGGTTCTCATCTACCATTCCTCCTTGAAGCGAAGGCGACCCTGCTGATAACATGAAGTTGGCATCCCAGACTCCTGGGAACTGTGCTACAGAAGACTGGTGTTCTTCTATTTACCTTTTGATATACCCCTGGAGACCTCTGTCTAACCTCTTCCCTTGAAGAGAAAAGTCATCTGACCCGCTTTGGTTCTTCTGCCAGGGTAGAATATTCCCCCAAACAGCCTGACATTCATAGATGCTGGAAATCTCAAGTAATAAAGAAAGGAAACAAAAGCTTTCAGCCTCAGTGGAGACCCAGTCCACAGCACCAGCCTAACACTGCCTGGAAGTATCCTCTCTGATTCAGGAGGCTCAGCTGCACAAAGCAAAGGCCGTGACCATGCTCTCCCTTTGCTAGCAAGGACACAGAAATGGATGAGTTAGTATTTCTCTATAAATCCTCCTGTTTCTGGAACCACATCAGTGCCACAGAGCCATCTGTGGCAGGCTGAAACTTGGTAGTTTACAAGCTTTATGTCAAAATCAAATCAAAGACAGGGGGAGCACACTGAGTTTGGACATACTTTAAGTTAAACATGCATAAAATATTTGGCAAGTTTCCCTCACTTAATTCAGTAAAAACAAATGTTGGTATTCGACAGATAAAATTTCTCCCTTAATGAATGTGGCAAGTAACTTAAAAGAAGGTCAGGCTATTTTTTACAGTTTCAGTTAAGCATGGGACAGTGCCAGCTTCTGCTGCATCATTAGCAAAGTCCATGTGCAAAATTAAGTGTCTCTTTTGCAGCCAGGACTGCACTGAAGAGGTGGGAGAAGATATTCCTGTGGTTCTTCTGCAGCACTCAGTGAAGACAAGAAGATTTCTGCCGTTACTTTCAGAGGGGAAAAAATTAACTCGGATAGACATAAAACTGAGGCAGACTAAGGGTTTCAGAAGGCAGCCTCTGGCAAATACAATCACAGCAGTTTAAGACATTAGCTTGCACAGCTGTCTGCCAGCCTTGGCTATCCACCTTGTAATAAAGTCAGCAGAAAGAAATACATGCTTGTGCCTCAGCCACTACAGTCTATTAGACTGAACTGCTGACGATCATTGGATTTCAAAGATTGCAGACTCGTGGCTGTATATCCAAGGAAGGGAAAAGCAGAGAAGAACAGAACAAAATGTCTCCCTCACTGTGAAAGGCTTAGAAGAATCTTTAAAAAGAAATGTGCAAGTAAAGGGATTACAGAACTTATGAAATATGTTTATTCCACAGAAATTGGTGTAGTGCCTCTCTTCTGCATCCTTTGCAGCTGGAAAGGGTGGTTTGGCTATTTAATGCTTTCCTTGGGGGAAGGGAGCTGTAGGCACAAAAAGTAAAGCCAGGTCTGCAGGAGTTATAACCACTGTTCATGTTCCTGCTAGCCCAGAGCTTGGTAGAAGAGTTAAATTGTCCTCCATCACTTCCAGCTAGGACCAGGAATAATGAAGATGAGCACTAAGGCTGGCACTTCTGACACCACCCTCCCCTCTCCAGGGCCTGGCTCCAGGAATGACACTGCCTGAATGGATAAGCAGTTTATTTTTACAATTCCTAATGTAACCAGACCTTCTTTTCCTATGTAGAGGAGGGAGATGAGTGGTAAAGAGGCATGTTGAAAGAAACTAAGACAGGAAACTCAGAAGGGACAATAGGTTTTCTTTTTTGACAAAGATTTAAGAAAACCCAGGAAATTGACACACCCGAAGAATTTGCTAAAACGAGCTGGCTTTGACTCAAGCACAGCAGGAAATCAGAGGTAGACTTTTTAATACTCAGAACAAATTACTTAAATATTGAGTTAACTCAGTTTGAAATACATTAAAAAAACAAACAAAACAAACCAGAAACAAAACCAAAACACTTCACTACTTTAAGAAGCCCCCAAAGATCCTTGTTGCAGGTATAATAGCACTCCCACAATAAAACTTGCAAAGCTTGCCCCAGTCCTTCCTTGCCAAATGTCCAGACACCGTGAGGGTGTAGAGACTTCAGGTCAGGTGCACACTTAAGATACCCGCTCTAGAAAGTTGTATCTCATGAAGCTGAAGCAATGGTATGCACGTTCTACTTTAGCCTATGGCAAAAGCAAGATAAGGTAAACAATTAGCCTGCAATGAAAGATTTACTGGAATCAGAAATCTAGTATCTTGTATCCCAGCCTACACAAATCCAGCTGCCAGCTGAACATCCCTACTTGTGTTACAAATGCTGTAGCACTTACCTTGAGTCAGTTTAGTGTGCTACTTCAGAAGGAAACATCCCTGACCAAAGACAGCTTAAGAATCTTACAGTGAACAGAAGTGTCTACCACATAACCCTTACCCACACAAGTATTACTTACTCTTGCGCTTGGTACCCTTGACTCACTGAAACCTGTACATAAACACAGCCCAGTCTTGAAAGTTATTAATGTAGGAATCTCAGCAACATCAAGTCCAAGGTCTGATGAAAATCAAGCATCTGCAAGGGACAGTGCTTGTGGCTGCTTCCTTCACCCCTCCAGGAATGAATATTTGCTCTACAGGTACGGCTTCCACACGGGCTGTGAAGCAGCTCCTGACATGTTGCTGACATTTACTGCTTCATCCACCACAGCAAAGCTGACCCAAGTTCAGCTGTCAATGCATGCTGTGCCATTAGCAGTTCAGGACACACTTTGTGACCTGTCCACTCATCCCTCTATATGACAATTTCAGCCAAAGGGCAGAGCAGATGTCCATGGTCATGAAGCTGCACAAGTTTAATGCTTCCAGTCCTTCATTACAACAAAACACAATCAACTTTCATGAGCCTCATATGCTCCAAAACACCAGGATGTCAGCTCAGCCTGGCCACAGGGACCCTGTTCCTTCAGTCACATCAATGTTTTAAACACTGTTGTTTCTTCTCATATGCCATCAAACACACTAAGCAACAGTCCATGACGCACAGGCTTTACTTCTGCACAGTCCATTCATGGATTTCACTGTATTTTTTCATCTTACCTGAGTTTTGTACCTTCATCTGAGCCAAGACATTGTAATTTCCTCCCTTTCCTGTCGGAAGCCATTCAACTGCAGAAAGATCAGACTACACTAATACTAGGACAGCAGCCAGCAGTACGTGGTGTGCCTGGCTTTTAACAGCTAAACCCTATAAAAAATAATGATGCAAATATGGGCATTCCTCCCTGACACATCCTAATTATTTTAAGACCCTCTTAGCAACACATAATGCTGCCAGATGGGATAGAGGCTGAAAAGAACGAGTTGGGGACTCTTGGTACTTACTGTGTGAGCACCTCTTGGCTAAAGGAATAGTCCTAGGTCTGAAAGCCAAGACAGCTGTATGCACCAAGTAGGAACAAACTGCGTTGCATTATCACATAAAGGCAGTCAAGGGGAGGAAAGCTGTCCTTTAGGAATCCCACATATTGAGGTAGGACCAAGAACTACTGAGTTCCATCAGAACACTCACTTTAAAGTACCTGGGCTCAGACCTCTATCACTATTTAGAAGAAAAGATATTCTCCATGAACCTTGGATATATTAACTGTCTTCAGTGCCCTGGGTTTCAGCAGCTTATCCGTAGGAAGACTGTCAGAGGAAGCAAAACTGAGCCTTGCAAGTTCTGCCAGGGAAGCCCATCCCTACCACTCCACCAAAACCTGCAGCTGGCCCATGAGACTACCTTGTCTGAGCACTACATGAGCAAGGACACAAAGTTCCCCTCATAACAGAACTGAGCTGATGGATACAGAAACATCCACCATTCAGCCATGGTTGCCCTGTGTCCTTGAATACACTACCTAGTGCCCTCTGGAGTCCCTTCTCCATGAAAAGCTGTGTTTTCCCCTCCTCATCAACCAGTTTTTTGGGGGCCGAGTTCAGTTTTCAGCTGCAGAGGGGCAGAGACTGAAGAAGAAGGAGCACAGAGAGAAGGCAGCTGGGGAGATGCAGATCTTTCTCCACGGAAGACCATGAGTAAAGCAGCTCACAAGGATGTACATTGCAAGGATGTTTGGTTACAGGTTTAAAAATCACAGCCCCAAGAACATAGGGCTCTTTTACTTCTTGACAAACTTATATTTAAAAATGCATTTTGAGCTTGTAGCAGAACACAGGGTAAAACATAGCCTCAGGAGAGGGAAGCACCTCCTATCATCTTTCATCAGTGACCAAAAAAGGATTTCCAACAATCTTGCCCACAGAAAGTGCATGAGCTTTCTTTATTTGAATGCCTCTGCTACTCAGTTAAGGCTGTATTGCAGGAAGATGCCTTAAAGCTACTAAAGCATAAGCCTTCACCCCCAGGCCACTCAGTCTTCCCAAGGTGAGAACTGGAAGGGAATCAAGAAAGAGAAATGCAGGGAGCCTTCTACTTTCTCTGAGGTAAAATCCCCAGACATCCATATTTAAAGACAATGTTGGAAATGGAAGGAGAAACAAAAAAGGGGTATTTTAATAAACCCTGAATCTTTATTACACATTTCAGTATAGAAGCTTCCCAAGGTCCAAGTCAAGATTCAGACCAGTCTCTGCCAAGATCTGTACAAAGACATCTCAAAAGAGAGCCCATGCCCCTGGGACAGCAAGCAAGAAAGATTTGCTCTGGGAAAAAATTCCTGTATTGTTATTTAGTTAGCAATGGATCATTTGAGAAGGGTGGAGTGAACAGCAAGAAATCTGGCTCTGCCTGCACCTCTCTAGCTGTATCCAATTTGGGTCAGTCATAGGTGATGACTTGAGTTGTCCAGAGGTGGGGCAGCCTGCATGCTCTTTGTGCCCCTGCCAGTCCCAAGACTGATATCTGCATGTAAAATAAACCAGGTCACACCTACAGATAGATCCATACTCTTACATCAGAGCTCTCCCTCCTGTCACAGCCTAGTTCATCCACCAATACATGTCATGAGAAAAGAAATAGAAATGAGAGCAACACCAGTATGTGCTGGCACTCACATGGGACTTGAGAGTGCACAGAGACATGCTCACCAATGTCAGTAGTGCAGCCTTTAACACCTCTTGGGCCCCAGTTCTGCAAACCATCACTGCTCAGTTGAGATACTTCAAACATAGGCACACAAGAGACCACGAATTTCCTTGCTGGTGCATTAGCAGACTGTTTTAGCTGTTCTCCTTACCCCAGGAGTCTGTGAACTCAAACTGGCCCAAAATTTTGGTGCAAAGGGCCCTGCAATGGCAGGGACACCTTGCTCAGGGTATTGGAGTGTATGAGCTCTAGCAGGGCTCAAGTGAATCTGAAGGACAGGCTCCAGCTGGCCACACTGCTCCAGTATGGCCATTTACAGAGCATGAGCTCCACTGAGCATGGACCCCCCCAGCCTGGTCAAGTCTCACTTGTGGGGTCAAGAAGTCTCTAAATACTGAGCTTTAACTTAAGCACATGCTATAGGAAACTCAAGATGTTTAGCTGGGAACAACAGAAGCAAATTTGCGTAGTGAGGGAAGGGTCCTATTATGAAAACCTCATCATTTAAGCTTTCGGGTGGTGTGTGTTTTACTGCATGTAAACTCCACAATATTAAATCAGGGCTCCTACTGTTTTTGTCTGCCTTTTTTTTACAACTTATATTGTCCAAGGCTGAACAGATTCCCAGTAACAGCACACAGAGATGCCCTGTCATCACCTGGCAAGGGAGCACTGAAAAGGCTGGGAAAGGGGATGCAAAGCGTGGAGATCCAGAACTGAGCGTGAGATCCTTACCAGGAAGATGGCTTTGAGGAGCTCAGACTGTTTTTATTGCCAAAGACTAGACTGGGAACAGTCCCTGTGGCAGACCACAGCTGCAGTGGTGGGGAATAGACATGGGGTACTAAAGGCCTCTTCTGTTTAGCAGATTAAAGACAAGATTCAGCATCCGGTGATCAAACTAGACACATGCAAGCCATAAATGAGGTGTAACAGCATGTGGGTAATTAACCACTGCAGCAACAGATCAAATGCAGTGGTATTTTCCATTTGTGGTAATTACTTCATCAAGACTTGATGTTTACGATATGGTGAAGAGTCCAGAGCAAATGGAATTAATTAAAAAGGCTGGATATATGGGCTGTACTATGCAAGATATAAGAAATGAAGCACAATAGCTTCCTTTGGCCTCACCACCTACTAATCCATGGGGGAAATTGCCCCTTTTAGTGTCAGTAGAGTTGATAGACAGCCATATTTTTGGTGATAAGACATACTAATATTTACATGAAATAGTAATAATAATAATATTGTGTTTCTCCCACACCTCTAATCTGAAATTCTCTAAGCTCTTTACTGTCACTATGTCAGCAAGCCTGACAACTCACTGGCTGACAAATTAACTGGCATTATCATCACCCTTCCATCCAGCTTCAATTTTTCCAGAGTAGCCCATCATCTGTTTATCATTTACATGGGAAAGAGGCTACGTGTGGTCCTGGGCAACTACATTTAGGCCTCTTAGTGAGAAAGCACAGGCCGTGTGCCATGGCACAGAGAACTGCCCAGCACCTTCCCATTGCAGATGTTCATGCCCAATACATACTTCACAGGACTCCAAAACTTTGTAAAAAAAAAAAAAAAAGAAAGAAAAAATAAGAAGAAAGAAAAAGAAAAAAGAAAGAAAAAGAAAAAAGAAAGAAAAAGAAAAAAAATCCATTAGTTACCATGACAACCAATGGAAATCACTAACCCACCTTCTCTCTCTTATCAACCTTTGGCAGATCTGTCAGGAAAAGCAAGCAACTATACCCTGTGTAAGACCCTCTACTTAACTACAACATAGAGCTCATGAGGAAATCCACATTGCCATAACGTCAAGTGCTCCACTCACAGCACATCTCCAGTTTTATTCCTCTGAGGTAACAACAGCCAGAGAGATGCTTGCTGCTCCACTCTGAGAGTAAACACATTCCAGAAATGCAATCCTCACTGTGAGACACCTCAGCTCTCCCACCTTATGACCTTCCTCTCTCTTTCTGGCTCCATTAAAAAAAAACAACCAAACATCTCCTTCCCATTTGTGGGCTATGAGCTCACATCTAAAACATGGCACACACAAGCCTTTTTTGCAGATCTTTATTGGCTGGCAAAAAATTGTTGTATCACACAGTGATTCTGGTCCACATTTTATCTGATTTCCTCATTATTGTTGTTGGTAAAGACAATGACCCTTTACAGTGCCTGCTGCACCTTCTACATGAGAACCTTTAAACTTTTCTTGACAGGAATGCATTCAGCTTCATAAACCTGAGAGAGACAGAACTACTGTTACCCTTATTTTACAGATGTAAACACTGCATCCTAAAGAAACAAGGGTGCCTCGCCCAGACCCTACATAGAAATAAATCATGGCATGATGCTAACAGAACAAACAGGTCTGGAGAGAAGAATCTGTTTGCATTTTCCTGATGCCTACAGGCTCTTAAGTTGTTTGAACACATATGCTCCAAGTCCCCCCTAGAACCTCAACCCTACAAAAACCCACAGCAAATAAATACAAATCTGAAAAAAAAACCCCACAACCAAAAAACACAAACAAAAACTAAAACCCCAACAGTTGTCTCTCTTTAATGCTGGTTTACTGTTGACCTTGGAAGTGCAGCCAAGATGGCCTAATTCAACCCCAGCATCTGGTTGTGTGCTGCTGCACTGCAGAAGACCTTGGCAGTGATTTGTGAGAAGGTATTAATGCCCAGATGTTCTCCTGTCCCTTTCAGTTTTCATGTGCACAAATTTAGGAGCAGTGAAGGCACTGCACCGCTACTGGACAGTCTCAGGCCACTCATACACCAAAGTGAGATTCAACACTCACCCAGTTGGATCTGAAATCCCACATAATCTGCACCAGTTTCAAATTTTGCACTCCTCCTTCCCAGATGCGAGTTGCAGGAGTTACTAGCAAGTGACCCCATAACAGGCCTGAGTAAGGTGGCTGTGTGCTCTGTGTGTATGTGCACACATGGTGTAATGACCCATGTTTTGTGCCCTGTGACTAACCAACCATGTCTCCTTCACAACAGCCTCCTGGGGGACCCCACAGATTCCTGTCTCGAGGCTGATTGCATTCACTGGCTATGAAGGTAAGAACTATGATCACAGAGAATAGTCATAAAACACTTCTCTGGTCTGTAATAAAAGCTGATCTCATGCTGGAGCTTTTCCCTCAGGTAGGGCAGTAACTACCCTACCACACTGTCTATTTTTACAAAACTTACAGGAACATACTATCTTGTAGGAAACTAAAATACTTGGCTGAAACTGGCTGGTGAGTTTAAAAATTATTTGGAGGTTCAAAGGTATGGACTAACAGAGGAAAAGATCACATAAAGCTCAATTTCCTTAAGCACCTGGGGAAACTGTTCTGCTTTGACAGAAACAATGGAGCTACAAGGAGATTAAAGGAGGTGGGTTAGGCACATTGCTGAGGAGCCCCACTAACCTGCTATGTGTACAAGGCTGAGATGACTGCATGGGGGAGGAACTGATTATCATTGAACATGGAGGCATAATTAGAACCACTGGGACAGAATAAGAAGATTAATGGTCTGCCTGTTCATAGAAGAGGACAGTGAAGATAAGCTGACTTTCAGATACTTCAGAGCATGCTATAATTTTTCATGGAACAGGAAGGGGTTGTCAGCTACTTGGGGACGTGCAAAACTGGATTTGACAGGACACTTAATGGCTAAGGTTTGTACAAGCAGCTACTAACCCCAGGGCAATACCTTGGTGAAGACATAGTGTGTCTTTCTAAAGAGAGATGCTTTGAATGATCTTGAAAAGCATTATCACGTTGGTCACTGCTCCCTCTGAAAAGCTTGGAGAAACACATGGGCTGAGGAGAATCATCCCGCAAGCATGCGCACATCTTCCCACATTCACTTCTCAGGTGAACAAAGGCCAGAGAACATGTGTCTCACCCTCCTGAAAGTGCTACTTTCAGCTGCACAGATCTGCTCACACCCCTCCACCTGTAGCTTGGTGGTTGGTGTGACCAAGGAGGCTTTGTGACAGCCACCAACGTGTGTCACTGGCCACACTGCAGCAGACCGAATATGGGAATGCTCCTTGCCAGGGACAACACAGGCCACCTACCCAGCCCTGGTTACAGGAAAGGCAAAGCTCAGCACCTGAGCATGCCCTGGCACCAAGACTTGCTCTTCAGCTGCAGGCTGGGTATAAACTGGCCAGTTAAAATAAGAAACTAGAGAAGTACTCCCTCCTTACCCTTACGCATCATCCTTTACCAACAGGTTTGGGCTCCACGAGAAACAGAGCCTCTGCTGCAACCTGACATCTGTCTGCAAGGCAACAAGCGAAGGGGAGCACTGCCTGAAGAAGATTAGGGCGATACCACTCACTGGTTCATTGTCTTGGGGCTGGAATACCCCAGAGCTCACATCCCGTGGAGCAAACACGCTGTCCTCTGACAGAAATACCGCAGCTTTTCTGCCAAGTTGAAGGCGATGCCTTCAACATGAATGCTTGGTCCGCTGCCACCTTAATCTTCCAGAGGCACGGGTTTGAATGGGTGAGCTTCAGACCAGAGCTGGGTCACAACCTTTTTGGTTATCCCTTAAGAATTTTACTCACCCAGACAACAAAACAATCCAGACATAGCAAAAATTCCCCCAGGAAACAGCTTCCTCCTACATATAGGAAACGAGACAACAATTCCAATCCCACATAGTTAACCCTCCTCAAACATAAACATGAAAAGTGGCCAAAATGCAGGAGGGGAAACAAAGTCCCAGAGCAGCAAGGAGTACATATGCAAAGAATTACCTCATGCAGAAGGAAAGCTCTTGGCTTCAGGCTACAATTACCAGCACTTAAATGGAAGGGGCCACTCTAACACAGAGGGGGGGGCTCTTCCAGGCTCTTCTTATCCTTGGAAAAATTCCACTATCAAAACCATCACAGTACTGGAGGCCAACCCAGCAACTGGCCAGCACCCCTCTTCCTTCCATCCATCCACCCCAGTGGATAGCCAGAAAATCCTTGTTGATGCTCAACCCCTAAAATGCCCTCACCCTGGCAGCAGGGTGACAAGGAAAGAGCAGCCAAGGGCAGTATTTTTGATGGCCAGGAGGTGCACCTATCCCACCAGCATTGTTGTTGAGACAAGGTTACCCAGTACAACTCCCCATCAGAAGCAGGTACCTTTTCCAGCCCAGCCCCATCACCTAACTTATGTTTCCCTCTTATCCAAGATTTCAATGTCCAACCCTGCCACACCTACCTCTGCAGCAAGTTCTTCTACCACCTCCCTAGGTCTCCTCACAGATAAGTAAGTTGCTTCTGGCTATAGACAATCTTGAAGCTATCAGTATTTCCTGAAAACCTCTGCTGTGGGGAAAAGTTGATTGAGCATGCAAAACTTTTCCAGCATCCATATTTCCAAAGCTTCTTGAAGCTATGAGGACTGAGCTAGTAGCAGGGATGGGATTGGGAAGAACCTGTACTGGCTAGGGACAACCAGCAGTAGGTGGCAAATAGCCATCAAACCAGTCCTTCTGCTCTTCCAAGCTCAATGCTATCCAGGTTTGGAGTATAATGTGTGCAAATCCTCTCCTACTGCTGAAACCCAGGTGCTCTGACTTGGTAGTTTTATCTGCTTCTCTTTTATTTCTCCCTCAAGCTGGTTTGCCACTCTTTGCATTGCAAGGCCCTCTAGAGATACCATGAGATAAAAACAAAAAAACCAAACAAAATCAAATTATATGCTTACAGCTTTAGTGATGTGTAACAAAGCTGCAGAATTAAATGAGGGAAAGATAAAGGAGAACAACAGCAAGAAAAGCTAGTAACTATGGGGTCCATTACACTGTGTTCCAGTATTTAGAGAAAGTGGTTAGAGGTCCATTTCTGGGCCAGCAGTTAATAGGGTACAGCTAAACAAAACACTGCACAGACAGCAAGGCCCATACAGTGATGAATGAGGCTAACAGGTCTTTCCTCCCAACCCGCTGCTTTACCACGGCATTGGGTACTTTCCTCAGAAGCACAGAACTGGCACCCTCTCCCTGGTGTGACAAAAATCAGATTCTAGTTTTCAAGCCGTGTTTAGTTTCTTGTGCCAAGCTGTTTGCTTAGCCGAGAGTGGAAATGTGGGATCCACCTACAACTGAGCTAATGAGATATGAAATCCCTCCGTGATCATCTATTCCAAGCCCCTTGCTCTCTCCAAATGGGCTGATCCAAGAAGAGCTGCCAATTTTTTTCCAAGTTACAGATCCCTTGACACACTCCAAACAAGGTGTGGGTCTTTCCAGAAATTCCACACTTCATCATCTCTCACAAGGCACCTACATATCTAATCCACTGTCCCAAGCAACAACGGGGCCCATATCAAAGCTGAGAGGTACAGTGTAGCACGTGAGAGAGCTAAAGCAGCGGGCAGGTAGTGAGATTTCACTTACATGACCTTCACTTCTGGGCAGCTAGCCTGCCCAGCAGAGAAGGGACACGGTCCCTGACAACTTCTGGCTGGTGCCTTCAGCCCAGATCAGCACTGGAGCACATTTGAGAGCAAGTCATAAGGGGATGCCATGCAGTCAGTGATCATGCTATAGTTATCTGTGCTTTAACACAACACTGAAGCCTTCAGGCCTGCTTATCTGCCATTTGTTTCTTTACTGCCACAATGCTGAGGAATTGCAATCAGGGCCCCATAGTCAAGAGCCCCTGCTCTAAGCAGCTCACTTCTAACTTAGTACATTAGCTGTGTCAAAAATCTACAGCCTCTGGCAAAACTGAGATGTACATAACCCCATGACTGCCACCCCAATCCAGCAGTACACTTCCAGGGTAGTCTGCTCTCTTCTTTTGCTACACACCGAGACAACGCTGCAAAGGATAAATCTCTCTGAAGAAATGCTGGTTATTCACATATTAGCTTAGAAACTGTAGTGCAGTAGAAGCTGACTCCCCTGGGCAGACAGATGCGACCCAGCTAAGTAAGGTACTTCTGGGAACCAACCTCATCCAGCTCACAGGATCTGTGGCAAAAACACATCCTGGTTAATAGGAGTCTCATGAGCCTGAAGAGACCCATCTGGCTGAGATTTGTGACAAACTCTCTTCTATACAAAGAGAAACATTCCGCAGCTCATGTAACACCACACACAAAAGATCAAAGGTGCCCTGGTGCCTCCTGATGGGTAAGCAGCTGTACCAATAACAGCAGCTGGAAAAATGCAACAGGAGACTCTCATCCAGCCCTTTCCTTCTTGTGCTGGGAGCAGAGCTGCCTCCTAGGCAGCCCCCAACAGCAGCCCCCCTGTTAATTACCGGCAAGGAATTTGCACCCTGGCAGATCAAGTCATTCACTCATCTATGGCAGATTTGCACAAAGCAACTCAGATCTGACAAGAGCTCCATCCGAGAGGCAGCACCAGGGTGCCACCACGCACACCTACGTGCCAGGTGACATTTGCTCCTGCTTCTGAACTCGTGCCATGGATGCTGCTGCTGGGAGGCTGTGATCCCTCCAGAACAGCCAGGGAGGCTCTTTGAACACTCATACGTGGGGCCTATGGCCAATGACTGACAGCACAACCCAAAGCACCTCAGACAGAATTGCTTGGTTCAGTTCCCTGACTGACCCCTGGCAACATCCGCAGCACAGCAGCTGCCCCGACAGCACAGCATGCACCTTAAAAACCCAGCTTCACACACATGAGCCTTTGCTGTGCACCCCGATTAAAAAAAAAAAAAAAAAAAAAAAAAAAAAAAAAAAAAAAAAAAAAAAATCACTTTTTCCCTGCCTCCCCACCTAAAATAAGCTTTAATGCCTCGAGGCACAGCTCCAGCAATGCCTGATCTGGCACTCAAGAGCAGGATTTCAAGGAAGAAGATGCCTATCACTCCAAAACCTGCTCAGGGGGGAAAATGGATGCATTTTTTTCCTTCCACTGAAAATGTGCTTGCTAGAATTGACCTGGGAATCCAGTTTTATTACATTGTTGGGTTACATGTGACTGCTGGGTTTTACTGCACAAAGGCAGTGCATATTAAAGAACCAGCCAAGTTACCCACGTTATTGGCACCATGTTTCCAGTCTTCTGTTTCCAGTGCCACAGACAAAATACCATTACATTTTCAAGGCAAACGGACCCATCTTAAAACGATGGCTTCAGGGTCAAATACAGCTATGCAATTACATCAAGATGTCAACTTTAATTAATTCAGTTTTGTTTATTAAGACAGCAGTTCTTAGTTTTCACCATTGCAAAAACGTGGGAAAACTTTAACCAAAACAAGCTGATGATGCTGGCCAGACTGTGTGAACAGCCCGATGGGAGGAAGCACACCAGGCTGAAGAACAGCTTAACTCCCAGCTCCATCTCCCTTGGGGCACACAAGCATTCTGATGGCAAAAGGTACACAGGCCTCCTAAGGGGCTGAGTATTGCCCTCCCTACATGCAAAAAACAGTCGAGTCAGATCCAGAGGAAGTGTTCAACTTAATTAAGCAAACAGAACTTAGCCAAAAGCTTTGTCTTTTCTCTCTCCCGTAAGATGCCTTTTCAGCTTTTTACTAGATGGAAAAGGAGGTGGGGTGAAAAAAATAATCTCAGAGTTACAACAGATGTAGAAACTGCTAACATTGTGCTATCAGAAAAGGTTATAAATCTGCCTTGAGATGCTTGTCATTGCTGGAGGATTATAGCCTCCTCAGATCTGTCACTACACCTCCTCACAAGAGGAAACCCTCTAGCCCTCCTCCTCCAACCCTTTTTAGCCAAAATGAAATGTCATATTAAAGTGTTTACATAACTCTTTCCAAAGTTCAGGGTTATTTGGCCTGAAAAGGGTTAAGGACAGCTCAGGAGAACAGCTATAGGTTTTTTGAGATTAATCTGAATGTTGAGAAAGCTGAAAAAAGGCAGAGGACTGGCCAGGGCAGTGATCTCTCCTCTTGGCAAGACAGAATACAAGAAAGGACTTCTGTCCACAGCCCACATCAATACACTCATGCTGGCATAACCCTCTGTGCTACCATCTAAAATTCATGGCAAAAATAACCTTCTTGATAATTCTGAATCAGATTTGAGCCAAAATGAAAAAAAGAAAAACCCTTGCTCTTATTTTGAAGTAAGTACTCCGGTTGGACATATAATGATGCTACTACAGTGATATGGCCAGTGGGAATGCCCTTGCACATCACCCTTTAGACCCCATGTTCACAGTCAAACAGCAATTGGACTCCACGCCAGTGTTAAGTAGGTAACTTACTCCAGCAGGATATGAACAGTTGATTAACTTTTAATACATTCATCAGACATTTTAAACCTCTCCCTTTTTCCTCTATTGCAATGGATGCTTCCCAAAAATCACTGTCTGCTTCAGAAAGCCTCCTCTGAGAATACAAGCAACTTCCACCTATGCAGCATCCCTGTTAATACTATTAAACAGTTGCCTAATGAGGCTCTGACCCAGGAAGGAAGAGATAAGGACTGTCTGAAGCTGGTGGCTGGCTTCCATCCGAGGAGTACAGTTCACCGACTATTGCTCCGGTGACTATAATTGAGCCTGGCCAAGAAAAACTCCCAAGTTTTGGCATGTGTCAGATTTTCCAGTCTGCACAAAATTGCGCCAGGAACATTTACTGAAGTGATTTCTTTCTTTCTGTAAAGACTAATTATGCACCTAACAATGTTGTAGAAAAGAGTGTTCTACAAAAACCTCTGCACAGTTCTGATACAGCTTTGCTGACAAAAGGATTAGGAGCTTGAGGCTTGGTGTTAATATTTTGAACATACTGAAAAGCACAAAGTGCAAATTGCAGCAGAAACAGAAGAAATAGAGAAGTTACCTCTTCCAAAATTTGGAAGGAGGAAAACCACACGGGAAAATGCCATGCTAGTCTCACTAAATGCCAGTGATGCAGGAGAGTGGTAGGAAGAAACATTTAGTAAAGGGCAACAGTCAAAGCCATTTCTGAAATGCAAGCAGCTCACCTACAAGCACAACCCATTCCCTAGAAAAATGAGAAGGCCTAGATACCCTGGAGGGTGGAATACTACCTCTTGGAGACATTCACCACTTAGCAGCTACCAGCAACAAGGAATCAAACTGAATGCCAAAACAAAAGTTAGTTGAGGTGTCAATTTTCCCTGAAACTAGATTCAAACCTCACTCATCACTCTCAGGTTTTGCTGAACTTAAATGGATTCAACCCAAAATATTAACTGGTTTTACACCTGGAGCGCTACCCCTGAAAACAGTAAAACCATACTTTTATCCACTCAAGCATGAGTAGCCTTTAAAACTGAATTTTGAACACAACGGCTGTACACTGTCCTTACAGTTTACATATGAGGCACAGAGACACAACAGTACTTCTGCTTGGGAAGCCATCCAGGCACTCTAAATTAAATACACTAGGCAAAACCCAGGATTTAGCACTCTGACTACATCAACATAATGTCAGTGGCACCACTGAAATCAGCAATCCAGAGCCAAACAAATCTTGGCTATGTTTCTCCTGGTTACTGAATCCAAGAGGTTTTACTCAAATCACCGCCACCACTGTTTAGCTATTGTTATCATTCATCTTTCTGATGCACTGCTGTGCACTTCTTTCATACACAGGCTTCACTGTAGATGTCTCTGAACCGGTTAAGGTTTATTTAGGGTTCCTAAAAAAAAATTAAGAAAACCAATCTGGCTTTTTCAAGACAGTGCTGGAGAGGACGCACGGAAATGCTGACTACGTAAGGATGTCACGCCTTGGGAAGAAAGTGTATTACAATATTATCATGTACAAGCAGCTGTGAAGCACTAGCTCACCCTACAGCTCAGTCCCGCTCCCCTCGGCTTTCACGACAGGCACGACTGGAGCTATCACTTGACAGTGTCGGCTCACAACTGCCCTGTCTCACAGCTGTTCCTCAGGTGTCCCAGCAGTCACACTGCTTGTCCCTTCAGGGAACGGGTGGCAGCCGTGGAGCTGCTCTTTGCCAAAGAGCTTTGATGCGGGGGACAGAGCCATAGCGATGGGCTTTGCCCCCAAAACCCCCTCTATACCATGACCCAGGCAGTGTGGTCCACGGGTGGATGGGAGGCAGAAAAAGAAAGTACCGTTCGTAGGAAATGAGATGTGTTCATGTATTATTTTGTCCGTGTGCATGTAACAAAACTGTGATGCTCTAGGGTGGGGCTCGCCATCTGGGAGAAATATGTGGGGAGAAAAAAATGCAGGCGGGAGGACGAGTGCTCGCCCACTCCCCCAACCCCCTCCGAGCAGAACCGCTTCCCTCCTAAAGTGGGCTCGGCCTGCCTCCCTCCCCATCCCAGCTTGAGTTAATTTTCCTCAAATCACTTCCACATTTCCCCTGCCGTAATTATCAAATATTTCGTTTCTGACCTCACTTTTACGGAGGCCGCCGCGACCGGGAATTCAGGCACCGTTTATTTTCTGTCAACAGAACGGGGGGGCTGCGAGTCGGGGTATTACAGTGTTATTGCATTTAAAAAGAAAAAAAAAAAANCGGCGGGTGACCGAGGGGGGTTTGCCGCCCGGCCTCTCAGATGATGGGTGCGGGGTACCCCGCTGAGTTCCAGAGGGGTTGGGGGGGGGCAGAAGGAGAAGGGTCAGCCATGCCAAGGTGCAGCTGTCCTCCAGCCTGCACCTCCAGCCTCCGAGGTAGCTGCAGCTGCTCTTCACGTTGTCGCAAAACAGGGGAAACTGAGGCATGAGGCGGCTTCTCTGCAGGCAGAGAACCATAAAACCCCGCTGCCCCCGTGCTCCAGTCCTGAGGCCACACTGAAATGCTGGCCGCGGCTGCAGGAGCCATTTGTCTCAGGATGCAGCGAGGTTTGAAAATAAGGGTCGAAGCCTCTATGTGTTAGGATCCAAATGGCATCATCTGAGTGAACAGGCAAACTGTCATGTCCTGTCAGGACTCAGGGGGTCAAAATCCCACCTGAAATACTCCTTTACCTGTATAATACCTGTCATCCTCTTGTTCAGTATCTTCATCTCTTGATTTCAGAAGCCTCTGGTAGCTAGAAGTCAGGATCTGACAATGCAGAGGCTGATTGTCCTGAGCAGATGCAAAAATCTCTGTTACAGCAAGCAATACCTTAACACTAGTTGTCAAGGGCTTTTTTTTCAAGTTCTTGATCTTGGTTGTAAACAAAAATGTCACCGCTGGCTTTGAAACCCCATCTTCCTCTTATGGGCATACATGCCTGTAAGCTGTTTATCTTGCCCTGCTTTATGCTGTGCCCTCAACACAAGCCGGCAGCATGAGAGGTGCTGGCATGTGACCCCTCATCACTCACCAAAGATTATTCCAGCAAGAAGTAAACTCCAGGAAAGTGTTATCCTGGATCAGCCCACACCTGGTCTGTTCACAGCAGCTGTGCCATTTTTCAGTGCTTCCTCAGGCTTTGCTTCCTCAGTGTTTTGGTTTTAGGACTACTGTTACCTATTTTGCATTTATAGCATGCTCCCCAGCAAGTTCTTATTCTGTCTGTGAGTGGTACTAGCCTATAAATCTATTCTGAAGAGGTATCTAATTATTACACTGCTGATGCTGAGTGATGTGGTTTTCATTGTCTTAAAAAAAAAAAACCAACCCACCCAAACAAACCCTCACCTTTCACAACCTGCCTCTTTGGTTTAGATTATTTATATTATACTTGGTTTATATTGATTGCATTGCCTCATGACACAGCACATGCAGAGCTATGGCTGAGCACAACGAGCCTCTAGCTTGCAGAAGCATTGTAGGATAAGGCTCACCCCTAGTCGTTATGATATGAGTGCCATGGTAAGAAAAAAATTGAGTATGGTAAATAAGTTTTAAAAGATTCATCACTTTCTAGCCTCTTGACACCTACACAAGGGGGCTCTTCATTTCTAGGGGGTAAAAATGGTTTACACACTCTTGGGAACAGAGCATTAGCAGAGATCTTCCAGCTCACAGGCTCCCTCTCTGATACCATGGGCACTGGCCACATGTAAGTGTGACTAGCCACTGTGCTGGATTAGATAGGTCACCACAAGAATGAGGTTTTTATCTGTGTAATCAAAGGACTTCTGCATTGACATTCAGGTGTGTGAAAACATATTGCAAGTTCGTTTTAAGCATGTGGAAATAAGTAGAGGTGAAAACCAAAAATCACCTCTCTTGCTAGTACCAGAGAGAGCTATCACAGAAGGAAAGGCGCCCATGAAGGGTCAGAGGCATTTTTACAGTTGCCCCCTTACATCAGATAAAAGTGTTGTGTGCAGGTGAGGCCTGAGTATCTCTGGTAGACTTTGGGGGGAACAGTTCTTAGCTCTTAGCTGGAAAGACAAGGATGGTGATAGAGCCAGAGGCATTTGTGGGAGTGTGGAGATCTGTAGTGTCAGGAAACTTATTGAGGCAGAGAATAGGTGTGTTATCTCTTCTGTCACAAGCAGCACAAAATAATCTCAGCACAGACACTAGAGCCTTAACACTGTGTACAAAGGCACACCTTTTATAACCAGATATGTGATACCTGACAGACTGTTCGCTTTGATTCCAAACTTTTACCATTTAAAACTGTAAACTGCAAAGGACCAGTGTGTACTATGTAAGCGCATAAGAAATAAATCTGCTGGCAGTCTTTGCTCTTTCATGGTGGATCCGTAACAGGGAGCTTGACTCAGAAGCACTAGAATAAGAGGAAAGAAAATGCATTTACAGTTGTGGTTTCAAGCTGTGGCCATAATGGATATGATAATTCATCATTGCTGGCTACACAACCAATGTAGTATCATAAAAACACTTTCAGCTAAAAGCTTCCTTGTACGGGTGAATGATACTTGTCTGAAATCTTGAAGGCTGAGGTGCTCTGGTGGGCCAAAGAAATTGGGAATCATTGCTCTACTGGGAAGACGTTATTCTGTTACATACATCAATATTTCATCTCTGCTATCTCTTACTTTCCAATCACCACTAATTCTAAAACAAACATTTTGTTATACCTACGGGAGTACAGGTTCTGAGATGCACACACACACACACCTGAGTGGCAGCTTGTCCAAAATTAAGTACCAAGACATTGCCTGAGAAGAAGAGCAAATGAAGCCTGGAATGGTGCCAGTATACATCTCAGGGGTGGATACATTCTCTGGTGTTTAATAAAGTGCAAGTTCCAACTGAAACTTTCTCCATTCTTGGGCCATTGTCAGCATCCCTCCCCTACACTCTTTAGTGTCTCATGAGGGTTTCTCTGAAGCCTCTCCCCTATTACAGCATGCACAACACATATACGCCCAAAGTGATGGTGTAAGCCATTACATTAGGAAATTATTCCTCGAGAAACTAGGCTAAAAATCTGCCAATAAATTACTTCTTAAATCCTCACCCAGCCCTTGTGGCTATACCATGATATCACCTTCTCCACATTACCTCACTCTCATCCACCACCCACATCCTTCATGTCCCCTTCTTTCACCCCCTGCCATATAGAACCCCAGCCATGAGGTATGGGGCTGTGCTTGCAGCATTGTACTTAAGTCAGTGATACACCTTCCTGCACTGCTTTTTAGGTGACAGTTCAAGAAGCCAAGTGTTCTGGCAAGTGGCCTTTGTGATGGGGCAGTAATCTACCCTGCCAAAGGGTAAGAAATTTGCAGTAGTATTATTTTAGGAATTAGGAAGCAGGGTATTATTTTTGAATAGACAATGCATAAGATTGCAGCTCAGCTCACATGGGAGTGGAGGCATCCATGTCATCTTGAGCTACATGAGCACTGAGTCCTCCTGAACCAGACTGCAGTTCTACACCAGTGCCTGATGAAGGGAAAAGGCCCACCTGGGCTTTCCTAGCAAAAAAAAAGCCAGGATTTTGAGACATGATGGAGAAGACTGAAGTGGGGTTACACTTGGAGAAGCACAGGCATCAGACCTGAATGAAGGCTGGGATGACCACAAGGCTGGTGCAAGAGTCCCAGGCCTCCCAGTCTCACCACCTTCAGTAAGAACTCAGGCCCGAAGCAACCCTCTCCAGGTGTCCCCCTGACATAGTGGTGCTGACTTCACATCACTCCCAGAACGTGCTGTGTCCCAAGGGGCTTTTTATCAGGATCTCGCTCTCAGCCTGTGGTCAGGGAGTAGTGGATTGTTAGGAGGGAATCCCCAAACATGCACTGGTAGGTGAATGGTTTAAAAGTACAGAGTCATCTTCTTATCCTGAGTTTTGGGAAGATCTGCACGACTCTCATTATCCCAGCTTCCTAGCTACAGCACACAACCCAAACTCTTTAATTGAACTGGGATGGGCCTCCTTTCCCATTATCTCCCTTATTTTGCGGACAAATTCACTGAGAAGCTGCTACGGTCACTTCTGGCAGAGCACAGAGTCAAACCCAGAAACCTGCCTTTCTGTGTCAGGATGAAAATTCACCTACTTTGTCTTTCTGCATCATTGAGCTACAAAGATGTACTTGGCTCTGCCATATTCCATGCAATGAGCCCAGACACCACATCCCCAACACGTTATTTCTGTGGAGTGAGCTGTTGTCTGCCACGGACAAATCCTGATTCAGACAATTAGGAGCACTTCTTCCATTAGCTGAAACAGTAGGGGGTTTGTGCTCATGACTGTATCAGGAAATTGACCCAGGATGTCTTGAGCTCAGGCACAGGCCATTATAATCCATCAATTATATCACAACAAAACACAAGTGTTCCACATGCCACTCACTTGTCTCACCTCTCAGTTGCTGCTGTCATGCAGGGGCAAGCTTAGAATTTGAGTGAAGTATCCAGCAAAATTCCCCAGAGCCATGCTAACACCTGCTATTCTGCTGTAAAGAAGCAGGTACTCTCTTCTTCACCAGCCAAAGGTCATCACTTGTGGCTTGGCTGTGGGACACCAAGTCAGAGACCCAACTGCCAGAAGAGCCAGAGGGTATTTCTAGGGAATGTGTTGATTAGCCCGCTTCCTATGCTCTCTCAGCCATGCCCTTATCCCCTCCCTACAGCATTTGAACCCCCCCTCAAACACTGCTTGTAGCCAAAGCTGAAGAGTTCCAGCGCTGGGCAGAGGAAGTGCTGTAGAAGAGCCCCTGGAGGAAGGTGCTTCAGGGCATGCTGAAAAAGTATCTGCTGGTCTAAGAACATTGGTCAGGGAAATCAGCTTCTTCAAACTAAGAAAGGTGGTTAGAAAAGTCTATCAGATCTACCCCAGCTGAGGCAACAGGGCTGGTTTGCACCTGGATACGAGCATCACAGGAGATGATAGAATATGTGGAGACCGCCCCTTTTTGTGAAGGTGGGGACACAGACACAGAGCTAATGAGCCCAGTGAGATGTGGTGGTATTTTGTGTCAAGGCTTCTGTGTGCCTCTGCGCCATGCTACAGGCTGGGCACAGAGTGGCTGGAGAGCAGCCAGGCAGAAAGGGACCTGGGAGTCTGGATTGACAAGAAGCTGAACATGAGCCAGCAGTGTGCCCAGGTGGCCAAGAAGGCCAATGGCATCCTGGCCTGTATCAGGAACAGCATGGCCAGCAGGTCCAGGGAGGTGATTCTGCCCCTGTACTCAGTGCTGGTGAGGCCACACCTCGAGTACTGTGTCCAGTTCTGGGCCCCTCAGTTCAGGAAGGAGATTGAGGTGCTGGAGCAGGTCCAAAGGAGGGCAACCAGGCTGGTGAAGGGACTCGAGCACAGATCCTATGAGGAGAGGCTGAGGGAGCTGGGGCTGTTCAGCCTGGAGAAGAGGAGGCTCAGGGGAGACCTCATTGCTCTCTACAACTCCCTGAAAGGAGGCTGTAGCGAGGTGGGGGTTGCTCTCTTTTCCCAGACGACTTTCAACAAGACAAGAGGACATGGTCTTAAGTTGTGCCAGGGGAGATTTAGGTTAGATATTAGAAAGAATTTCTTTACGGAGGGGGTGATCAGGCATTGGAATGGGCTGCCCGGTGAGATGGTGGATTCTCCGTCCCTGGAGATATTTAAAAAGAGACTGGATGTGGCACTCAGTGCCATGGTCTAGCAACCGCAGCGGTAGTGGGCCAAGGGTTGGACTTGATGATCTCTGAGGTCCCTTCCAACCCAACTAATTCTATGATTCTATGCAATCCATCTATGACAGATGGGAGCCCAGACCTCTGAGGTGACCCTTTGCAGAGCAGCTCTGTCTGGGGATGTCTCCTAGTTGGCATCCTGTGCCCACAGCTGTGTGATGATGGAAACTGAGTACACCTCAAGATTGCCATTCCAACAATTGCCACAGCACATCCTGGCTCTCAACACTGATACGGGACTGTCAGAGTGCATCCCAAACTCATGTCTTGGAGCTACCTAGTCCTTACATTATATATAAAAAAACCTCTCATGGACTGTACGTGTCTGGCATATGGCTCAGAGGACAGAAGCTCCTGGGTTCTCCTAACTGCACTCTGAATAATTTTGTTAGCTATTTCTCATCCTCCAAGGATGGGTAGCCCACTAGGACAGAACATGCTCAAACACCCTTAGATATTTATCCAGCCCTTGGAAGAGTGTGGGATGCTAGAAGGCATTCAGGAATTTTGCTGCCCCAAAATGCATTTCAGTTCTATGAGTTGTGCCTGGGTCAGTGAGGGCTGGGTGTGGAACAGCAGCTCTGTGAGTCACCAGGGGTCTGTGAAACCAAGAGGAGAGGTCCATACAGCCCTGCTTAACTAGAGACTGTGTTCAGTACAGAAATTTGGCATGGCTGTTCTGGTGTTATATATGAGAAAACTTGGAAGTTGGCAATGAAAGGACAGCCGACCTGGGGCACAAGAATTAGCTCAGGGATCCTTGTAAGATGAGAAACTGTACTGTTAAGCTAGAAAATGTGCAATCTGTTAGTAAATACAGCTCACCCTAGAGACTAGCTCTTGTCATCCCTTAGCAATGCTATGAAATCATACATTCCCCTCCCAGCCCTGGGCTAGGCAGTGGAAACCAAATTTTCCTCCTTACAGAGGTGCAATCCCTGTCTTCAACCAGAGCTATTATTTCCTAGGAGATGCTAAGCACCCTCAGCTCCACCACAGAGGCTGGCAAGAACAGCTGTGTAGCACCTGAAAATAAGGCTGTTACATCAGCTTCTAACTATGGAGAAACTGTCTTGGCCTTAGACATCCATATCTGAACATGTTGGCCTTTATTTGCCACAGAATACCCCAGTGGATCAGGATTTATGCCAGACCTTTTACATGTGAGAAGATAATAAATAACTGTAAACAAAGCCAGTTCAAAGGAAAAGGTCACTGCTTTCAGCCTGTGTGAGAGAAAGCTTTTGGGCTAGAAATGGTAGTGACAGGAGGCAAAGTGGGTAAGAAGCTGTGATTGCAAACTGAACAAATTGTCCCAAGAGAATGGAAACTGGAAGAAAGGAGCTGGTGATCTCAGATGTTGAACTCACTATTCTGGGACAGTGCAGTACTTCAGAAATCACTAACTAGGTCAGATGGAAAGGCCAAGGAGCTGAGAGACACCTTTCTGGCAGAGCAAGAGCCTGGAAGAGATAAGCAAAGCAAGCCATGAGCAAGGGGGAAGGATGAAAGCACCATCAGAGAGCTCTGGAAAGGAGAGACAGGTTCCATGTAAACAGCACAGATTTGAAGGGACTAGCCAGGTAATACAAGTCTGAGTGAGGGGACAGATTTGCTGTGGAAGTGTGTGGCATCTTCTAAAATCTCAGCTGGACAACCGACACTCACCAGTTCATTGACTTTAATGCCAGAGCACTCACACTTTTAGAAAATGAGACTATTCACTTGATCTGAACCTTCAACTTCATTTAAATGTTTATGTCAGTGACTTCCCACAGCAAGAAGTACAGCCATTCAGCACCATCTCTTGTAGAGCCCAAAATGCTGAATAAAATATCTCCACAGAAGCCAGACCTCCAGTATCTTTCACAAGCTTGCATCTATCTCCATTTAGCAAGGTAATTTTAGAATCATAGAATCAGAGAATTGTTGGGGTTAGAAGAGACCTTAGAGATCATGAAGATCCACTCCCCCTGCAATGGGCAGGGACACCTCCCATTAGACCAGGTTGCACAAGGCCACATCCAACCTGGCCTTAAACACTTCCAGGGATGGGGCAGCCACAACCTCCCTGGGCAACCTATTCCAGTATCTTACTACCCTCATGGTGAAGAATTTTTTCCCAATATCTAACCTAAATCTACCCTCTTTCAGTTTAAAACCATTACCCCTTGTCAGGTGAAAAACCCCTCCCCAGCTTTCCAGTGGGCCCCTTCAGGCACTGGAAGGCCACGGTAAGGTCTCCCCAGCTCCTCTCCAGGCTGAATAGTCTCGACTCTCTCACCCTGTTTTCATAGCAGAGGTGCTCCAGCCCTCTGATCATCTTTGTCACACTTTTCTGGACCCTCTCCAACAGGTCTAGATCTTTCCTGTGCTGGGGGCTCAAAGCTGTACTCAGTATTCGAGGTGGGGTCTGACAAAAGCAGAGCAGAGGGGCAGAATCACCTCCCTTGCCCTGCTGGCCATGTTTCTTTTGATGCAGCCCAGGATGCAGTTGGCTCTCTGGGCTGTGAGCACACACACACACTCTGTTTTATTTTGTCTGTTTTGGCTTCTGTTTGGCGGGAGGAGCTCAAGAGATAGGTGATGCAGGCAGGTCTGGATGGGGCCACATTTTGTAACTCTGTCCCCATGCAAAGCTGTACGTGACATACACATGATCTGACTAAAAGCTCTGGGGTAGGGGTGTTAGAGGCCTCCCCCATCATCCCATTCCCTAGGAAATGCAAAACTGGCCATGGCCTGGCTCTCAGTTAGTGTTGAGCCTGGAAATCACAAATTAACATAAGCTGTGAATTTACATAGGTTTTAGGCATTTATGGCCTTGTGTGAGCCTAAATAAAAGCCATGGTCCCTGGAAAATTTGGGCCGTTAGTCAGCAAGGCATTCCAGAGAAAACATCACGTGTTCATTTCATGAAGTGAAATAAGATCTTTGTTCTGCATGCTTTCCCCCCACCCCCTTTTTTTTTTCTGAATGAGGCAGTTTTGTCCAGGGATTGCAAGCCAACGTTCCAATCCCTCACAGACGTTTTGCATTATCAGAGCTGCCTCTTGTCCTCCAAATCATTTTCCACAGGACTCCTGTAACTTAGGCTGGGAAAAGAAGCCAAGAGCTCAGAAGAAAAGACCCTATTCCAGGCTGCTGACAATACTGAAAAATGCTGTGGGGTATTGCTGGGACCACCCAGCCTGAAGCATCCTCAGCAGGGGAGCAGCTGAAAAAATTGCTAGCGGTGGGAGGAGGCTCACTGTACTGTAGAGCCATTTAAACAGCTTGTGAAATTAACTTTGATGACATGTAATCATACTGTGTGGAACTGGCTACAGAGACTGGTGGTAGAGGATTGTGACTGATGCTTAACTCTGCAGCATACAGCACAGAGTGCCTTTCTGCAGCACCTCTGAGACACACTCATGTCTTGTGATACCCTGCTCTCTGGGGGTCAAATTACCCCTGCTGTAGAAAACTACCAAAGGGGATTGGAGGAAGGGATGGAAAATTCAAGTAAGGCTTTTGGATTGTTCTTTCCCCACCTCAAAGCATCACCCTCTGCTGGGCAGAACCATGTGTTTGGAGCTGGAGCACCTGCTTACAGCACAGACCCAAGCAGCTCCTTTTCTGCAAACAGAAACTGGCTACTGGAATGTCATCATATTCTGCTCTGTAGGCTCCCTGTACCATTGAACTCAGCTGCAGAGGAGGTTTCCAAGCTGGGAGGGCCCATCTGAAGAAACCACAAAGCCCCTTTCTGTATCCTCACAGAAGTTGGCCATTCTATCCCTTGGAATCTTCTACTAAAGTTTTTCCAAACATCATGATCTCACATACCTTCAGAAGGAAAGTCTACAATACCCTATTTCATGTTTACAAGAAAGTTAAGGATGGGAACCATCCAGAAATGAAATTAGGTTCCCTACAGCACATGTTTAGGGTCTCTTCCAGCCAGCTCAGCTCTAGTAACTAAAATAAAGTTACACTAGAGATATAAAACAGATACTTACAACCACATCTTATATCGCTGTGGGAAGATTTGCCAGGATGCTTCTGTCAGCACCATAACCAGGAAGGACTGGAAATCTTTTTCTCCATGAGCAAGGGCTGCCCGGGAACAAGGGAGGTCTGGGCAGACGTATGCTATTCCTAATGCTATATTTTGCATTTTGTCAGGCAGTTCTGGGAAGCCAAAGGCATAGGCAGGCCAGTTTTCTAGGATCAGAGCTCATGACCCCTGCTTTCTGGACCAGGCCTCATTTCAATTGGCTTGATGAGTCTGCATTATTCTCACCTGTAAGGCCCATGGCTTCAGCAAAAGTTTTGGAAAATTCCTGGTGTCTCCCTTTTCACTCTCTGACCTCTACCAGACTGTGACTCTGTGGGGATTTGTGCAGTCCTGTAGAATCACAGAAATGCTGATGTGGAAAGGACCTTGCTGGCATTGTACTTCAGCCTCCTACCTGAAGCAGGGCTATTGCCAACATGCATATGGTTGACATGTAGCCACGTCTTGAACACCTCTGGAGATGGGGACTCCATCATCTCCCTGGGCACCAGCTCCAGTGCCACACCAGTGTCCCAGTGAAGCCTTAATCTTACCTTCATTCCCTCCTATGTCCCCAGACACGGACTTGCTCAACATCTGTGGGTGTCTGCATATACAGGAGATCAGTGATCTGAAATGGGGCTGTTGACTGATCTGAGAAACCTCCTGGATGTGGATAGATATTGGCTGCAGATGGCCTAAGTCAATTACAGAGACTCTAACACTACACTTTACCAACATTGGGAATTAGTTTGAATTAAGGCTATGGCAGCAAATTAGGAGTTACAGTCATTATATAGTTTTGCATTTAGGCATTAACAGTGAAAACTCACTACAAACCTAAAAATTACCTGAAATGCTGACAGGGAATACATAACTAACTACATAAATTATTTTCTACAGATTCCTTCACTTGCATTTCTGTAATTAATTGGGGTTAAATAGGCATTCAACTGCACAGCGAGTAATATCCTGCTCCTGTTAATTGATCTGAACAGGCATAAGGTTGGTTAAAGGCCTTTTTTTTTGAGCACAAACACAGCAGCAGTAGGAAAAGCTTGCAATTTTAGCTAAGACTAATGGTTTACTGCTTCACCTAGCTGATTCACTCGACCCTTTGGGGGTCATATCTTGTTCTTCCTTTTCTTGCAAACATACTACTGTGATGGTAAGGTAAAAAAAATTAAAGACAACTTACTTACGTTGTCCAGTCAGAGCAAAGATCAGACATTTTCCCTAAAGCAGTGATGATTTTTCCTTGGCTGCCAAGAAGCGCTGCCCGAGTGAAATCTGTTCTGAGCAGATGAGACACTCTGGTAAGGTGGTGACAGATCATTTGTCAGTTCACACATGTTTAAGGAGAGATATGGGATGCTCAAGGAGAGATATCAGCTTTTGCAATCAAGAAGCGAGAACAGGGAGTTGGGAAAAAGAAAGGGGAAAAACAAAAGGGAATACTGATTTTTAAAAAAACATAAATGACAGAACTGGGGCAGATAAACTGTGAGGATTCAGATCTGGAGTGATGCATCAAAGACAGGATGGGCGGTAGAAGCCATGGAAATGAGAGCATTAAAAAAAAGTTTTATCTGTCCTTCAGTTGGAGGACAATACCTGGAGAAAGAAGAGGATAGTTAACAGAACTACATCACATGTCTGCAAAAGTTCAGGACTGGGGTCTTGCTGTCTTTTCAGCCTGCACAGAGCATATGATGCAGAGGAGCCACTCTAATACCCACTGAGCTCCGTGAGGAGGTACAGCCCTTGCAAAGCCCTTTGCAGAAGAACTTCCAGGGCACCTCCTACCTAGGAATTGCCCGTCGTCCCTCCCCCACCCCGATTTCTTCAGAGTATCTCTGACAACACATTGCCGAGGCAGGACAAGGGCGGAAGAGGTCAGAGATGCTTTGGTTTCTGGGCAGGGACTCAGCCTGGAAGTCTGAGGAACGGCAGACTACACGGATAGGAAGACAGCAGAGGGCACACTGCAATCACTGCAGGTACCCCACAGTAAGCATGCACAGATGTCTCTTGCTGTTCAGGGAAGATGATGAGTCTGTCATCCAGAGGAGACAGGCATCAGCTCAGAAAAAAGGGGAGGGAAGAGAGAGGGAAATGGGGAGCGGGGGTGTCCTAGCTGAGGTGTCAGCACTAGGGGTTGGCAGAGGCCAGGTATGGAGCTCCTGAAGAGAAACTGATGCGTGGGGATCACTTGAGGTTTCACTGCAATGCAAAGGACGATCTGAAATAACCGTCTATGTCCTGATGGTTCAAATTATTTCAACTTGGGAATGTTCTCATCTGTCCCATCTTAAAAAAAAAAAAAAAAAAG
>JAAWXA010000004.1:50413120-50448457 GCA_038090715.1 Florisuga fusca | reverse complement strand
CAATCTTAAAAAAAAAAAAAAGTAAAAAACCCCAAACCAACCAACAGCAACGACAGCAACACCCCACACCATGCTATCAGATGGATGCTCACTAAGAACAGCTGTGGGGCTGGGGCCTTTAACAACAAGGAGTGATGACCTCAGCAAATGGGCCAGCAGGAGGAGAGGATGCTGCCTGTATGCTGACAGAATGTCCCACCTGGAACATGGGCAGCAGATGGGTGGCATTTGCCCAGCTACTTCTAGTCACAGGGTAACCAAGCCCTGTCTTCCTGGTCTGATTCCGTTCCTACCTTGCCCAGGTCCTTCCTGCATCCAGGGCTGGTTTCTCTTCCAAGTCCTGTCTTCTCTCTGGCCACTGCCTCCACCCCTCAGAATCTATTTTCCCACTCCACTCACCCTCCAAAGCACCAGCCTACCTCCAGCTTTGAGGCTCCATCTCTCTCCTCTTCCACCAGCATTCCCTCTAGCATCCATTTTCCACTCCTCTGGCTCCTTGTCCACTCACCCACCCTTGCTAGTCTCTTTCCACAGGCTCTCCACAATCCCTCCACCTCAGCTGCTTCTGGCTGTATCTCCTGTCTCCCAGTCTGCTCTCCTCCAGTAGTCCAGATGGTATCATTTATGTCCTACATACCCCTGGTCACCCTTTGCCACTCAGTCCCTGCCTTCTCCCTCTTTTAGCCCCAGGAGGCTTGTCCAGATACAACTCCTCTCCTTCACATCTGGTCCTCACCACTCAATTTTGCATTGCAGGTAAATTCCCTTCCTTCTCCAAGCTGCTGGGCCAACTGGCAAACACATCACCAGAGCACTGGAATAGCAGGGTCCCTGCCTGCAGCTCTGAGTCAAATGGGCAAACTCATCCACCCTGTGCCAAGGCTCCTGCTGCTGCCTTCACTCAACCTCTGAGGAACAGAGCTGGTAACCATGCACCTATCCAGGGTGCAGCAAGTGTGTAGGCCATCTCGGTGGCCTTCAACCAATGTGGTGACATGGAGATATTCTGTATTTCTAAAGATAGTACTTAACATCAGCTGATCATCCAGACAAATGAGGTTGCACCAAAGCTTCCCATCATTACGCATCCCTGTAGAGTGCATAAAACACAAGCTAAAGCAGTTTGTTTCCTATTCCACGTTGTTGGCAAGGCTGATCTCAGTAGAATAGAGGCAGAAGGAAGTGGGCTAGAGCTGGGAAGGCTGAGTACAGCAGGAGGAAGGAAAAAAGTTGTGGTTAAAATGTTCGGCCAAGGCTGGGATGGGAAAGGAAGAAAAGGAGGGGACAGACATTTTTGGGAACATACTGGACTCCATCTGAGAAAATAACTTCTAGTTCTCCACTGTAAGAGCCTTTTAGAGCATATTCTGCAAAAGAAAAAAACATAACAGGCACATTTTTTCTTTTCCTTAGAAATCTGACTGTTGGTAGAGGTAACAAGACAGCCCCTCTTACAGCATATTACAAAACCCTGTCAGCTCCCAGCTGCCAAACATTCACCATTTGTTTGGACTGAATTTTTCCATTCTTGCTCTCTGTCTCAGACATATTTCCTTTTAAGTTCTTACATCCTTGGTTTCTGAAAAGGGGCTTGGGAAAAGAATAGTTTTAATGGTGCAGACTTGTTTTTTCAACCATTCCAGAAAGGAGTAGGAATTCTGGAAGCTGAAGCAAGAACTTTAGATTAGTGAGACGAGCCTTCTCCTTCATTTTTTTTTTCTTTCAGATTCTCAGCTGACCATGCCAGACCTCTCAGGAAACCGAATTTATCAGCACCAATACTAATCTAACTGGCTTCTGTGAGTAACTGGTGGATATAACCAGTGGACCCCAGCTGAAAACTCTGGATTCTGATTCCTTTGAATTTACAGAGGAGTTCACACTCCTAAAACTTGGCAGCCTGGCATATTCCTTAAGATTAAAAAAAAAAACAACGCTCCTCTCCCACCCATTTGTGACTTTCTTTTTTTCTTTTGATACTTGCAGTGTTACAGCAAGACTATGAAATCTAGCAGGGTACATAAGTCAGGGAGAGAGAGAGACAACTTCTTTTTCTTTTAATATGGTCTCATGAAAATCCAGATTCTGGGTTGGAGTACAAAATGTCACAAATTTCCATTTCCCATCTGTGGCTGGCATAGCACAGCTTGTGGTTCTGGCCACTTGCCATGGCTCCCTGACAGTTTCACTACCATGTGCATGTACTGGCCCTGTGTTCCACTCTACCACTTTTCAGAGAACTTTGGTCCAGCTGATCTATTGCCAGCAGAGAAGATGTGGCCAAATATGACACAGGAAAACTTTTTGATGGCTGATATCCAGGTGCATGTGTGTTTCTCCCCTGTGAAAATGAAGTGTTGGGTTACTAGAACGTTGTCCATAATAATCTTGTAGCCAGTACAGGGAAGTGTGGGATGGATGGATGGACTTACAGAGGAGGTGAAGGAGGTGAAAAACAGGCTGGTGAGGTCCAGGTGAGGTCCAAATGTGGAGGTCAGTGTTTCAAATGAAGCCAGTTATGAGCAATACTCCTCAGGGGATAAATACTGGGACTAATACCATTTAGGATCCTCATCTACAGGAGGCAGAGGACACCTTAAGGAGTTCACAGTTGACAGCAAACTCACAGAAGTGGTGGGCATGGTGTAGGGCAGTGCTGTCATTCAGAATGACCTAAATAGGATGAAGAGGTGAGCTGGCAGAAACCTCACAAAGTTCAACAATACCAAATGTACAGTTTTGCATTGGTTGCAAAGCTCCCATTCTCAGTTCAGGCTGGCTGCTGACTTTTTTAGAAAACACCTTTGCAGAAAAAGGCCTTAGGCTCCCAGAAGTCTGCTAGATGAACAAGAATCAGAAGTGCACTTCAGCAGACATCTAGGCCAAATGAATACTTGACTGAAGAAGCAAGAGAGTATCCCAGGGGAAGGGATTCTTTTGCTTTATTCAACACTCATGAGATTGCATCTGGAGCACTGTTTCCAGTCTGGCCTTTCCAGGACATGAGCGATGTTGATATACTAAATGGATTCCACCAAGAAGATCAGGAGTCTGGAACACATAATGTCAGGAGGAACTGAGGGTCTGGGTTTGTTCATCCTGGAGAAGAAAAGATTAATGGATGTAGCTCATAGCTATATCCATTAATGGATATATAGCTTGTAGCTGGATATAGCTTGTAGCAAAGGAAATTCCAACTAGACTTTACAAAAATAATCCCTATACATTTTTTTGGCAGGGCAGAGTATTTCAGTACTGGAGTAGGTGCCTAAAGAGACTGGGCAATCTCCTCCCATGGAGATTTTAGGACTCATCCAGCCATGAGCAACCCTATCTAACTTTAGAATAATCCCTGCTGGGAGTGGGGTGTTGGATTATAGACCTCCAGGAGTCTCCTCCTGCCCACTTTTTCTTTGACTCTGAACTGTACTCAGCCTTCCCAGCTCTAGCCCACTTCCTTCTGCCTCTATTTTACTGAGATCAGCCTTGCCAGCAGTGTGGAATAGGAAACAAATGGCTTTAGCTTGTGTTTTATGCACCCTACAGGGGTGCAGAATAAAATACAGGGAAGCTTTGGTGCAACCTCATCTGTCTGTCTGGATGATCAGCTGATGGTAAGTGCTGTCATTAGGAACACAAGACTTCACCCTTGATTAAAGCACCTTGATTTGCAGGACCTAAATATAGAGCATTCATTCCTTCTGCTGCTGGTTTGTGCTGTACCCTGGGCCAGCTGCTGCTGTGAGCAGACCTGGGCACTGGGCCTCACAACCAAACTTGCCAGAGGGACCTGAACTGAGGCTCCTCACAGTTTATAACCTTGGGTGGTAAATGCATCTGCCCAGATTTGCTCCCCTTGTGTGACACCCAGAGGAGGGCCACAAAGAATGATCAGAGGGCTGGAGCACCCCTCCTATGAGGAAAGGCCGAGAGTCTTGGGGTTGTTCAGAGTTGTTCAGCCTGGAGAAGACAAGGCTCTGGGGAGATTTTATTGTGGGCCTTCAGTACTTCAAAGTGCCTTATAAGAAAGATGGGGACAAACTTTTTGGTAGAGTCTGTAAAGATAGGAAAAGGGGTAATGGTTTTAAACTAAAAGAAGGTTGATTTAGGCTAGATATAAGGAAGAAATTTTTTACAGTGAAGGTAGTGAAATACTGGAACAGGTTGCCCAGAAAGGTGGTATAAGCCCCATCCCTGGAGGCATTCAAGGTAAGGCTGGACAGGGCTCTAAGCAACCTGGTCTAGTTAAAGATGTACTTGCTCACTGCAGTGTAGTTGAACTAGATGACCTTCAAAGGTCTGTTCCAATCCAAATCATTCTGTGATTCTATGATTCTGCAATGTAGACCACCAACTCAGTCCCCTAGAACTACTACCTGAGACATCTGAGCCCTCACAGTAAAGTAATCCCACATTCTGGGAGCTCAGCCTGTAGATACTTGTAGATACTTACTCAAAGACAGTTCAGCAAGACTGAATGTAGCACAGGTTTCAGAATGGTACCCCTTAATCCCACTAAACAGTATACATTCCTCAAGGTCCTAAAACGATCAAATTACAGACCTTTGAAAACAACAAGAGCCCCATGAGGTGCTGATATTTTTGGTGAGCTCGGCACTGCAAGATGGGCCAGAACTCACTTGTTTTTTGCATATGCATATTGGATGTACAAGCTCTCTTTTTCCCATATGCTTAGGTTGGAGATCTAGTTTACAAAGTCCTGATGATCATCTTCCTCCCTTTTTAAAATGGTTGCATTTCTGTTGAGCTGGGCTGAAAATTAGGTCACAGCCAGAATAAACCCAAAATACTCTTTGGTGTTCAGTGGGAAGATAAAACCCTTACTTCTGCCTCTTGTTGCAGATGTAGAGCCATACTTGCTTCAGCACTCATGGAGGTGTGGAAAATTTGGGAGCTTCAGACTGAGCTTTCAAAGAAACAGGAGTCTGTAAAGTTATTCCTTGTCTTCTAGATATTGGTTTCAGCTGGGCCACATTTTCCACTTTTTTGGTCTGAAACAACAGGTTTCTTTTTTGAATTAAGGAATGTCAAAATTGCAGGACTCAGAATCTAACACTTTCTATACCATATCAAACACCTCAAGACTTGGACTGTCTCAACTGCAACTGCCCTTAGCAAACAGTGATCACCACTAAACTGCAACAACATTTGAAGTCTCCCTCCCACCCCATGGCTCAGTTCATCTCTTCAAACACACACCTGCGTGCTCAAGAGGAAACAGGATCCCAGAACCACTTACTGAGCCTCTTATTTTATTAAAATAAGGGGCAGCTGGCAGAAGTAGTGGACCAAAGAAGAAAATGGCCATTTGCATTCAAAGTCTGCTGTGTCATTCACAGCATTGAACATGACAACATTGATGACAACATTTCTAAGGCCAGCTCAGAAGCTGCAGATGATAACAAGTAATATCAGTGCATGTCTCCAATGGTAGCTCCATCCCAAAGCCTCATGGCATCCAAACATGACACATTAATCATGCAGACAGGACTTGATATCCCAGGGACTTCTCCTGAACCATCTCACTCCAAAGTCCTGGTCTGAAGAACTGCAGGCACTTGTATACTAAATGAACACTGACTTTGTGGTTTTTTGTCACAGAGATGCAAAATTTGCTAGCTAATGGCATAGCTAAACAATACCTACCTTCTAACAATAATTCACAATAACCAGGCTGTGGTATCTCTTCTCTTGAGGGCATCAATTGTCAGCTGCTGCCAATAACATAAACCATGATTTATCCCTTGCAGTACTGCTCCTGTATGAGCAACAATGTCCAATATTTCCTTCTACCTGTGCTTTCACTCCACTCAAAAATGATGTTTTACTTTTTGCTTATAACACACTATAGCAAAATGTCCTTTACTCATTTTTTTCAGGTCATCGTTATCCATTTGGCAGGAATCACTGCTTCTTCTTACCTTTCAGCCTTAGTCTTTACTCTGCAGACAATATTTTTTTCATTCCAAAAGTCTGCGGTAGCCAAGGGAGCTTGTTATTTTTGTGCAGGTCATTCTGCTCTCTTTGCTTCATTTTAAAAGCCAGCACATCCCACACTCTGCTTCTCTTGCTATTTCTGATAACTCATTTGTAGACACTGTTAAGTGTTGGACTGTCACTTTGGAACCCTTCATCAATCTCTTCCTCCTCTTTTTCTCCTATTCTGTAAGATATATCAAGAAAGAAGATAGGCTAGAAGAACTTGTCATCCCCTGTTTATTTTTTCCCTTTCAATTTGAATACTTCTAGTTTTAGAACTAGATTTGGTGGTACAGGAGTACAAGGCTTGTGAAGAACATCTCCTAGGGCACTGTGAATAGCTTGCAGTGTCAGACTGTAGTCCAGTATGTGGACATCCATATGCTACCACAGCTCCTATTCTAGCTGTTTGATACAGTATTTTCTTTGCTTTTGCTTCTTTAGCCTGATTTCAAAGCGACTACTTTGGAGGCCATGTTCAAGGTTTCCTTGCTGCTACCCCTTTTTAGTTTTCCTCATTTATACCTTCCTCAGTTTGTAAGCTGTACATTTATGCTGCTCATGGTATAAATCTTGATAGGTATGTCAGTATTCTTGGTGTGGTTGCTGACTTCTAGAGGGAAGTTGCTGTTCATTAGCTGCTTTCTTTATTTTGAATCATATCTGATGCTTCTACTTTCTGCAGTGTGGACAAAATAATCCAGTTCCTCTGTGTGGATTTGCATTTTGCTGTGACTCAATTTTAGGCTGCAGTCTCTCTCCTCTGCTTGTAGCTGATGTTATAAGGTCTTTTGTCGTGTTTTTCTCTGGGTCCATCATGCATAGGAATGTCATCAAGACTGACTCCAGCTCTTCACTGGCTTTGTGTTATTTCATTAATGTTTGGAGGAATATGTCCAGGATAGGCAGATTTTTTAAGAGGCAGTCACTTGAAATTCTGTCTTCTTCAAGTCATTTGTATCCTGATTTCTTGGCCCAGCATGAGTCCAGATTGAGCACTTAGTACATGGAATATATTTGCTATAGAGAGCAGGTAGGTGATCTCATCTTGGGTGTGTAAAGAGCAATGTTCTCTCATTGCTTTCTTTGTGTCTCAATAATCTGTGCAGGCTATAAATTACAGTGATATTTCTCTTTCCATGTGATGAGTGTGCAAAATCCTTCCAGTGCTTGTTCCATGTGCTCAACTGTCTGTAGATGCAGTGCAGCCTCTGCTCCCTGGTCCTTCCCGAGTCTTGCTGGTGGTGGATGGATGTCACCATGTGTGTGCCACTAGGTTCACAATTTTAGTTAGCCATTGCTCTCCTGTAGGGAGGGTTGTTGTTGTGCTGCTGAGGGAATTCCAAAGGATGGGAGGGTTGGGGGATGTCACCCTCAAGAGTTCCTGCTGACTCAATTCCCCTGCAGCAGAGGAGATGATAATTTGCTATCCCCTGGTGCAGCACAGCTCCATTGCTGGACCAGTGCCCTGGCCCAAGCCTGGCAGCAGCAATAAAGCCACAGCAGGGAGCAGCAGCACCCAGAGTGTTGAGGCAAGCCCAAGGTTCCATCAGGGAGCTAAGACCCTGAGGTCTCCTATCAGCAGGGTACCATTGTGGTGTGGACACAGCTGCAGTGCAGCTCAGGCAGGGGATAAGCAGGAGAGAGACATGACTTAAAAGCAGTTCCTGGGATGGGGAGGGGAAGTCACCACAAAAGTGTCTCAGCAGAGCTATGCAAGGGATCATGCACGAAGCTTCCTCCAGCTCCTTTTCCCTACTAGCTCTGACCCACCATCTGGTCTGGAGATGCTGGCCAAACTCCTAGAAGGGGGAGAGCACACTCGGGGCCCTGACAAACTGTTCATGAGGTGAATGTTTGCCACTCTATCACTTGTCTTCCAAACTCAGGAAAGCACTTAATTTTCTCTACGGTAAGGCAAGTTTTAAGAATTATCATTAAATTTCAGGGTCTGGAGGCTTTCAGTCCCAGGAGTGGTTTTGCTGGCGTTTCTCTAGCACAGGACTGGAGACATTTGACACTGACATATATCGGCATGAAACACTGCATTTCCCTGCGGTGCCAAATGCTGGTCTTCTGCCAGTCTCACTGAGGAGTTCAGAGGGTGACTCAGACTGTGCTTCTCCTTTGCTCTGTCCCAGGGTAACGGGTGGCCTGTGCCCCCACGAGCAGATCGAATGTCACCAGCGTGTCTCCTAGGTCCTGTTGCCAGAATCAGAGATGCCTCACTGCTTTTTCTCCTGCTCTGCGCTGTGTCAGGAAGAGTGCAGCATCTCTGCTGCTGAATTGCTGTCCTCAGAGATGCTCTGCAGTCACACGTGGGGAGGTTTGGGTACCTTTCTATATGCTGAAATGACAAGCTCTTACCTGGACTCCCAAGAGCCAGGCCTGCTCATTGCTTAGTGCTGTGCAATATATCACACAGGTCTCCTGCTGACATACCTCTGCTGTGTGCTGTGCTTCAAATGCTGGATGTTGCTCAGGTCCTCCATTTCCTACCTCCTCTTTCAGCAATGTTTATAGCACTCAGCTGTCCTTGGCTCCCTGTTTTATGTGGTACCACCACCATATGTTCCTCTTCTGGATGCCTGTGCTCTTTGAGTCCTCTGTGGTAGATGGCTCTCCATCACTAGTATTCTTTGTGCCCCTTTCTGCTTTGACCCTTGACTCCTTCAGCACACCATTCCTGCATGTCAAGGCAGAGTTTCCTTATAGACTCAGCCAACCACTCACCAGTGGGCTCATCCTGCCCAGCTGGTTTTTTTGCTTGTTTGTTTGTTTTTTTCCTGGATAATTCATTTTTGTGAAGAAACATTTTCCTTCAGAGAGCTTCCACAGTTGCACGGCTCCCCTCCAGACCCTTGGTCACACTATGCTCCCCCCATGGCCCTGCTCTCACCTGCCCCTCAGGGCCTTCAGGAGCACCCATCCAAGCTCTCCAGCATTTTTCACTCCATAGCAGGAAGCAGGAAGAACAGCCAGGGATGTGAGTCAGCAAGACAGGCTCAGGATCAGACCTGGGGAGGGTAGCATCCATTCCTTTTTGCATCCCTCTCTTCCTACTTTCTTATGCTCCAGTTGTCTTCTTTTGTCTTTCCAGCCCCCCACCAGACCCCTCCATTCATGCTTTAGACCTTCCCAGTCTGTTCCCTCTGAGCTTGCTTTGTCTCCCATCCATTTGCACTGAATTCCTCACCAGTCCACACTGCCCACAAAATGTTAAGTTCCAGCCCACCTCTTTTACTGTCTTCCCAGAAATTCCCCATGGCCCTGCTTCTACTCCCTTCTGCTCCTTCTACTCACCTGCCACTCCCCTCTCACACAATACCCACATTTCTGCCCATGTCAAGGAGGGAACCAACACCTTACCATGTAATACTTTGAGGATGTTTTACTGTGAGTTGCCAGTGACTGGAGCCATCCTGCTCCAGCATCTCTACCCAGCATTGCACATCTAGGCAGCCACTCACGCTGGGGACATTTTCTCAGGTTAATTTCCAGATTAATGAGTGTGAATATCTGATTCACCCCACATTCTCTCAGGCCAGGTCCATAAAGGACAAAAAGGGGTGGCCAGAAGCCCCCAGGGGAGTAGAAGTGGGACAGCCCCTTTTGTCAGCAGTGCAGCATCAGGGTAGCTAAGCAGGACCACACACAGCACCCTGGCAAAAATAAGCAACCACGGAATGCTATCTGGCTTTTTTTTTTTTTTTTTTTTTTTAGCAGCCTGATGACTATCACAGGTCTTCTGCCTTGCAGAGTGAGATTCAGACATCCATCATTCTGAGGAACACTATCAGAGGACCAGCAAATGATGCAGTTTAGAGGTAATTATGCTCAAAAGCACAATCAGAAGAAAAAATGTGTCCTCTGGCTCTGCAGACGTGGAGTCCAGTGTCAGCAATGGTAAATACAGGCCCTGAGCCACAGTACAAGCAATAAATACCACCACCGATGAGCTCTGCTTTTCTTTTGTTAATCAGAGGAAACTCTGCTGGGACATTGCCTTGGTAGGGGTATAAAAATCAGTGTAAAGTGAGAGTAGAACAAAGCCCTAGGAGCATGAAGCTCTTACTTCATGTGGGAAAGGCTGTTCAAGAAGAACTCCCTGAAATCACAGGAAAGTCATTGTATTGCTTGGCACCTGCCCAAAGTGATTTCATTTTTTTTTTCAGGATTAAGATGCAGTAATAGCCTGAGGGCAGCAGTTTCCTTGCCAAAAAATGCCTTTCTTTCCCCACCGCCCTCTGTCTTTTTTAAACATGAGGGCTTGCAGGTCAGGAGTGAACACCCAGTGAGTATTACTTGAATTATCAAATGGAAGTGCATCGATATAATCTTCTTTTGAGCAATGCTGAGTTAATTAAAATGTGCACTCTGAACTTGGCAAATTTCACATTATTCATGAGAAAGGTAAGGGTCTGTCTGATGCAAAGGCAACACAAAAATAACCAGAGGTATAGCACCAGAACAGCAGCTGTTAAGACTAAGGCACACTGAATGTTTTTCTGGCAAAACTCTACCTCAAGTAGTGTCATTTACCCTCAGCCTGGTCTCTACTCCCAACCAGCATAGTAAAGCTGGCAAAAGCCTTCACGTAACTGGGATTATGCTGGCCGGAAAATCCTTTTGGCAGGAGAGCTGTGCTCTCCCTGGGGAAACATCATAGCCTGTATAGGGCAAAGTAATCCTGCTGACTGACTTATGCCCCTGGAGGGTGCAAGGCTGGTACAGCTAGATGGAGGTGGCTTTCAAAGGCTTACATGGGAAAAGCTTCCAGCACTCAGAGGTCCAGCCCACCAGACAAGGGCTACCATGCTTCTGTCACCAGCTCATGGCCTCCTGTTGGTCCACTGGGGAGATTTTTTCACATCAGGGCCACAAGAGTGGGAGGTTCAGCTACTATCACCTGTATCTCTGCCTCAGTGTGGGTACCTGCACAGGTCTCCAGTTGGGTACCAATGGCAACCAAGGACCCAAAAAGCCAGCACGTGTGGTGGGACTCCACAGACATGGGGCAAGAAACCTGGAGTGCCCAGTGCCACCAGCAATGATGCTGAGCAAATGTAGAAGATTCTTCAGTTCAACATCTCCATGTTGACAGAGCCAAAGCAATCTTTCCTTAAGGTTTTGAGCAAAGGATGCAAAAAAAGGGGAAGAATAGCACTTCTCTTGAATGCCAGATTAATGTCTTTACACAAAGTGAAGAGATAAGTTACCCTTCCTGCCCCTTTCCAAACTCCTTTCTGTTGTTTTGCTCTTATAATCTGAATGTGGTTGATTTGTGTAATGACATCCCAGCATGAAATTTGCCTTCCTTCCATGACATCTGTCACTGTCTGGCAGATTGATCTTAAAAGACAACGTCACTTCAGTCATCTGAAAATCCCAGACAAGATGTTTTCATTCCTACCTGTGTAAATCTGGGACAATCACATCTGATTCAATACGTTCATTTGATAGCTGAAGGAAGCCAAATAGCTAGCTGAGAAGTATGTGGGCTGTGAAGGCTGTCTGGCTTGCTGTACATCCAAGCCAGTTCATGAGCAAAGGCCTTTTTTGTGAGACAACATGATCTGCTTGCTTAAATTTAGTCCTCATCCCTAGTCTGGAGTAACTGGAGGAATCCTTATAAAAGAGGCTTAGGAAGGATCTAGTAGGTGGAGGTGGGTAGGTCCTGCAGTAGGTTGTATCAAAGGCAGAGCAAATATTTGATGAATTATTATGCTAAAGAATAAATTTCCTGCCCACAAGTGATTCTGAGAATGGTAGTTACTCCTAACTAGGAAAACAAGCTGACAGATAAATTTTCTAGTCCTCCATGCAGGTAGAGAAGAAGGATAGAAACCTCCTGGCAGTATATGAAAACCCTCCAGTGTGCAGGCAAGGACAGCCAGCAGCACACCACATCCATCCCTGAGACACTGACAGGACATTTTGGGGCTGTAGCAGCTATGGGAGGACAGGGGAACTGTTGCTGCACAGATCCTGCTCTGCAGAGACTGGCTAGGATGGCAGAAAGTGCCTGACCTAAGGCTAAGTATAATAGTATGGACAGGGGCTGATAGTGCATCTTCACCAGGAGTTAGGCAGGGGTAGCTTCCTCATCTTTCAGAGCAGGAGCTCCATGGGGTGGCTTTCTGTGACATGGGCTGGGTACCATACAATTACTGCACAGCCTAGCTACACCACTCTGATCTTCTCAGAAGCATCTCTTCATCCTCAGTGAGATGTTGTCTTGCATCTGCCTTTGCCTCCACAAAGGAAATAGGAGGGTGTGAGGAACACGCTGCATTTAGTATGCATTGAGTGAATAACAGAGGAGTGTTTGTCATACACCTAAAGGCATCATCTGCAATGGATGCCACTCCTATAGAAACTGTAAGGCTTCAGGAGGTGTGCTGGAAGAAGTGTGGGCACTAAGCAGAATAAAGTATATTTATTGCAAGGAAGATTTCGGCAGAAAGGAAGGCGGACCAACATCCAGCTACAAAATAAAAACAAGGCAATATATGACTAAGAAAACTTTCGTCACCTCTAAAAGCATCCAGGTTGTACACTGAAATTCCAAAAGGCTCATACTAGGAGCAGATTGCTATAGACAGCCTTGTAAAATGAAAACAAAACAGCTTTCAAGAGCTCGCTGAAATAACAGGCAGATAATTGCTGTCTTGGGGCATCCAGGTTTTAAGGAGATGCTTAGCTTGATTGAGGAGACATCTGGAGGTATGGATGGGCAGACTGCCATGCTCCTATGGAGGGCATCACATTTGATTCCAACAGCCTGAAGCAGCTGGAGACCATGGAGATAATATCATGGCTGTAGCTGCAGTCTTGAAACACATGACAAAGCTATGTGCACCTGTGTTTCTGTTGTGCAGGTGGAGATCAGAACACTGGACCATGCCATGAGCAGAATGAGAGAGAAGAAGGCAGTAACGTCTGTGGCAAGGAGTCTTTGAAACACCTCATTTCATAGAAGACAGAGATAAAAGAAGCTCTGGTTTTATGTCACCGATATCTCAGAAACCAAATCAAGATCCAGTATTCTGTTGAATTGGATGCTGTCCAGAAGACATAACCCTTGCTATGGATTTCTGCAGGGAGCAGAGTGCTGTCTACATCCACTCTGTGCCAAGGAAGCTCATGGACAATGTGTCCATTTCGTGGAGGTTTAGCAATCTCACCCCACTTTTTGAAGTGGGAGTCTTATTTCAGGAGCTCTACTGGGGCCTTTTGAGGGCTAATTTTGTGAAGCAATATCAGCCTGCCAGGGCTGGATTTGCTACTGAAAGCTCTGGGAAGTTCACAAGGGATCAGAACAAACGTCAGCTCTGCTCAACCAACAGTGAGTCAAGAAAAGACAGCGCAGGAGAAAGGAAGAACCATCTTAAGGCAGCAGCTCATCCCCAGCTCCCCTCCTGCTTTCATTCCTATCACAGCCAGAGACATCTGACTTTGCTCCTTGCCACCAGCCTCTTTTCCAGGCTGTGTAATTTATTAAGGATACCAGTGACCTGGGATCAGTCAATAGCAACATTTGCTATACTCCAACCCTCTGCCATCCTTACAAGCTTGCAGAGCTTTATTTTGCTAGTTGGGTGAAGCAGAATTGGTTTTCTTACCCTGATGTCTGTTTTCTCAATTTTTTTTTACTTTTTCTCAACAGGAGGCTCAGCAGTCCCTGTTGCCTTCAGGGTGAACGCTAATCCTATCAGCTCCTGCAGATTTTGTTTATGTTGAAACGTCACCTGTGTGAACATGCTTCTGTTCAGTCCATGCAGAGTCGGGGTTTACAGAGAGTTGTATCTGCACTGGGGAGGCCAAATGGGAAATGAAAAAAAAGTATCTTCCAAAAACTATCACAAAAGTTGCCAGCTTGGCACTAGAGAGTGAAGTGAGACTTGCTGAAAGCTGTTGCCTGGCAGGCAGACAAGTCTCCAGAGTAGGTCCCAGCGTTACCCCTGTGTTGATGAGCAAATGCCATCATCATACCTTCATGCCCGGCAAGGTTGTGTCTCCGGCAGCAGATGGAATATCTGGGAGCTGTTGTCCACATCACTGTTCTAGCCAAGAGATGGCCCACTCCATGTCTGATGACATGTACAATATTATATAAAACAGGATGAGAAGTCTAAGGGCTGAGGGGCATGGCACGAGTCATGTTGAGCCTCCTAAATTCTCCACCAGAACAGGATGGCTGTGGTCAAACCCCTCTTGACTGCTGATATGTCCACAGGCCTGTCAAACACCATCAAAGCTGCTACATATATTCATAAAATACATTCTTCAGAGCCTTAAATGGGAGCCCTTGGCTTTATCCCAGACCTGTCCGGGGGGTTCTGATGTGAACAGAAACTGAGACAAGACTCAAGGTTAATTGGATTGCAAAGAGATGCAATGTAGATGTAAAGTATCCTTTCACAAGCTCTTGTTCAAACAGTATCCAGGTCTTTTCTAGGCTGGAGCTGGTTGGCACAGGCCAAAACATTCCCAGGGAGCACTCTGACCATTAAGCCTTACAGATACTGATGAAGCCTCTGCTAACACAGTTGGCCAAACACAGTGCACTTCTGCAGGGGTTCTGGCTGAATGATGTCCCAGTGCAATCAGTCAAGGGCAAACTACACCATTGAAAGCCAGCCACGAGAATGAACAGATATTTTTCTTGCAAGTTATTTAAAGAAAACTAAATTCTGTTAACACCTAAAATGTAGGACTGAGTGCGTGTCAACCAGGAGTGCTCTGCACAGGGAAGGTATAATATTCCTGGCTGCAATACTGAGATCTCCTGGAAGCTCAAAACTCATTTCATTCATTTTTCTGTGTGCAACAGCAAAATCATATGCCAAGCTCTAGCTGCAAGTTGAAGTGTTTCACCTCCCTCCTGGCCAAGACAAATGTCCCAGCCTCGTGAACAAAGGGATTGTTTAAGACTGGAAGCAGACTGGCACATCTGAAATAAGAAACAGCTCCAAAAATTTTTCTTTTCCTTCAAATTTTATCTTTTCCCTCCCAGTCGGTGCTGGTTCTTGAAACAAAAGAATTGTTTCTGTCACCAGCATTGCTCCTCTCAGGGAGGTGATGAGCTGCTCATGCAGAGGCATAGGAGCAACAGACCTTTTGCAGACTCTTTCACCAACCTCTGCTGATGCACTTCATCCCTCACCTCTGCTAAGCCCACCCCTCCAGCCCAGAGGTAGATGAGAGTTGGGAGCACACAGGCACTGCGGGGACTCACACCATCAGACTCATCTTTTACCTTTCCTCCAAGCAGTAAGGGAATAAGGGAAACAGGCTGGGGCTCTCACCACCTCACACACCTCTCACCATCATCTCACCACAAAGGGGTGCCTCGGAAGATGAGCTGATTTAACCCTTAAGAGACAAGCCTGCCTGCCTGTGTGGATGTGATAATCCAGCCAGATGGCTGCTGGCTCCGTCAAGGTCCCTGTGCTGGAGCAGGTACAAGGCAGAAAAGGGGAATGTTCAGGATGAAAGTGGCAGAGGAGCCAAGACAGGTTCCCTTCCTCTCCTAGGTTTGACTGCTGGCTAATATCAAACTCATATGCAAGCCTGATGAGGACTTTCTGCTGCCACCTGTTCTTGCAGAAGTGTAGGACCACCCCCACCTCAAGATGGGGTGCAGTGGGACTCAGCACCTGGGTATGTGAGGTAGCCTGACTTTGCTTTAAAAATAAACCTTTTTAGCACATATCTTAGTTACCTTCTTCTCCTCTGACCTCCTCTTGTTCTCCCTCTTTTTAGCTTTTTGTTAAAAAACACATTAAACTGAGAAAGCCCTTCTTTATTCCTCACCCCTGTCCCATGCTGTCCTGCACATACTGAGCAGCAAGAGCTTGGCCAAACCCTGGCTACCTTGCCCTTGCAGGACATGGTGTGCTTCAAATGCATCTGGCTGCACTGCACAGACATCTGCCAAGAGAGAGGGGTGAGAAGTGGCCAGGGGAAATGCAAAAGGCATCCGCAGAGGCTGCACAGGGCAGTGCAGGCCCCTGAGCACTGCTCTGGATGTCTAGCACTGTGTGTATGAAAAGCTGTGCCTGAATTCAGGCTCTCATTGCTATAGTAACTGAGCCATGTAGTTTTGCTCCACACACACCAGGAGACTGGTTAGCAATATGCTGGTTCTCTATTACAGATCAGCAACCAAGTCACACCAGGAGCAAATGATTTCCCAGGGACCACAAAGGGAATTTACAGAAGGGCAAGGGGATGGAACCTGATGCTTCCAGTCTGATCTTTGCCTTCTCACTGCTAAAACATGTGAAAACAGACAGAAAGAAGCGTGAAGTTTCTTCCAAAAGTTGAGAGAGTTCTTTGAGAGTGAGATGATGATGCAGCACTGCTACAGCAGCTAAATAACATGAATTTAAATCTGCTTGAGATGATGACTTTCACATTTTCTTCTTGCCATCTGGCTCAAGATGATGTGGACAAAATGAAATATAGCAGTATGTAGTGTATAGAGCATTACAGGAAGTAAAGGAGTTTTCCCTGGAGGACTGATACCATTTGCTCAGCCACCTTCTAAGGCCTCATATACAGCAGACTGCCCCTGGATGACTGGTCTGGCACTATAAGGGATGGTTTTGTGTGGCTGAAGCAGGCATTGCAAATAAACTAATTACAAGACGTGAGAACCATCAGCCATCTTGCCCCTGAGGTAGATGAAAAAAATTGCTGCTGCCTGTCATCCTCCACTGCTTAAAAAAGGAGCATCTCCTTCAAAACCCTGTTACCCCATTAGCTGGGAGGAGACACAGACTCCATATGTTTTGCTGCTGCATCATTGCTGTGATTTCTATGGGGACCAGTGAACTGAGACAGAATTTTAATACCTAGTTATAAAAAACTCCCTTTGCAAGTTGAAACTACATAAGCCAGATATGTGTTTGGTTGGAAAAGGATGGCTCTAAATCTACTACAAAATATATAAACAATAGGAGGGATTAATATACTAAGTGTGCATGCAAAAATGTAGTCACAAAACAAGAAAAAAAATACATGCAAACCTGAAGGGTAGAAGGGAAATAGAAAGTACTCCTTTCTATTAATTCAGAATCCTTAAAAAATTGCTTCCAAATGGCAAGAACAACTTTTGCTTCTTGTACAAAAAGGGAAGCTGGAAGTCCTGTTCCAAACAACATTTTTTTTTGTACTTCTGGTTGCGTACATGATGAATTCTGAATTTCCTATTTTTTGTTTTATTGGATTTTCTATGGGCAACAGAAAAAATAGCATTATTTCACAAATAACAGATAAACAAACAATAGATAATACACTACTGAGCACAAATTCCAATTGAGAAGTAATTCCTTTTGCTATTAATCTGTTAAAATTATTTTTGCTTGCTTTCTGTTAAAAAAGTTGAGCTCAAATGGCAGACAAACAATTAGGGAGATAGATAAGTTTTCTAGCCTTTCAGTTCATATTGGACATCATTCCTATTTCATTACTGATGCTACAACAAAAGCTCTACAAATCTGATGAAACATCAGGCTTTGCATTCCTACTTGAAAGCAAAAATTAAGCAGAAAACATATTAAAACAACAAGCCAGTGGGTTCAGGCTTTTTATTTGTTCCATGAAGAAATAAAAATCTCATAATTGTGCACCCTGTTCCTGCTTATGGGACACCTCTAAAATAAATCTCAGTCTATTATTTTAGCATTGCAAACCAATCTTCCCATGCCCACCGAGTTTAAGGAGCTGAGCAGCCCCCTACATATGGAGCTAGAGAAATAATTTCTTGTCTAACAGATCATTGCACCATTCTTCTCTGGCAATTACTTTAGGTGTGACTGACCATATAGTCTTCTCACATGAGCTGTTTTAATTATTTGAAAGATTGCTATACATGTACCTAAGTTCTCCTGAGCTCTCTGCAACAGAACTTTCTAATAACCACCAAAATATAATCTCCAAGCACAGGCAGCTCCACTTGAGCTTTGCAACCACAGTGCTGTGCAAACCCTTTCAGATAGCTATGAGCATGTTCCACACCACTCCAGCACCAGTAAGAAGGGTTATGCCAAGCACCAAGCCCTGGGCTTGCTTGAGTAGAAAATAGAAACCAAGACACAGATCTCATGTGAAGAAAGCTGTTCTTTCTCTATCACTCACTGAAATCCTGAGGGTGAGGAGGAAAAGGGGAGACTGGTGGAGTTTTCACTTGGAAAGCACTTTCCTGCTTCATCCTTCTTCTCAACCTTTTGAAGTCAGCAGCTGTAGTGTATTTAGCTTATTCTGGTGATGATATACCACTATTCTGACAGTGAAAACAGACCTGGGGACCTGATGCTCAGGAATTACTTTATTCTGTCTCTCCCTTCCTAACTCCCCATATCACCCTCACAAACTGGCTTCTGACACGACCTGGTACGGTCTGCATCCAGCTGTGCAAACTGAAAATCAGGAGGCAAGCATCCAGCAGTTGAGCTCTTGGAGCTCTTTCAGTGGGAGAAAGGGCACTGCTGACCTCCTCTAGTGGCAAAGCTCAAAGGAATGAGTACTTAACAGGGTGCCTCTGGAGGCTTTGTGTACCTGGAAGCAACAACCTCATTTCATTAAGCACTGAAGCAGTCTGAAAATGGAGGGTGCCCAAACTGAGGTGGCAAGAGCATGGCAGCAGGAGTGGAAGTGCCAGCAGAGGGTCCTGCATGTGCTGTGCCATGCTACATCTGTAGCATGATGGAAGGGGATAGTTAGCTGCTCAAGCAACATGCAGATGCTGTGCTGAGGTAGCTCATATAAGATGTTTTTGCCGTGTTCCTTTAGGTGGAAAACAACTGTAAGGAACTCATTCTTTGAGGACTTGAGGTTCACACCCAAAGAGACGTGTGAAGGTGAAAGGAAAGCACCCAGGAAGACTTAAAGACACAGTCCCATGCAGGACAGGTACTACCAATGCCAAGAACAACATGGCCACTGTGCAGAAGATTGCTCTAGATGCACAGAGATACCATTCATAGGGAAGAAAAGCTTTATATTTTGATAAGCAGCTCACCCTAATCACAGGTGTCACTAGCAAAATCCATTTGTTCTGCACCTTCCCTGCAAGTGGCAAAACTCTTCTGCTTGCCTTTCACCAACCTCTGAACCTAAATCTACTTAGTCTTTCACCATGAACTGGTAAAATCTTCCTAACTGTACCCTGGGATAGTCTAGTTATAAGACTCTGAGAGGCAGAGGTTGTATCAAGGCACTCAGATGCTGCTAGCCCTGTCTGCATACTGAGGAGCTTCAATCGCTGAGCTGGGCAGAGGAACACATTCTCAACAAGTCACTGGAAGGCTCCTCTGGAATCTGTGCCATCCTGGCTGAATGATGCTGTGCCCAGGACAGCTGAGGCTCTGGCTGCAGCAAGGAAAGCCTGACTGCAGCAGGGTAGCCCACTTCACAGCACGAATTTCAAAGGCAGTATGAACCTAACCGGAGGCCCAATCTTTTTGTTGGGGTGTACAGGTGATGCCTTGCTGCACTAGGACTGGAGATTTGGAAAGGTTTTAAATTTATTTCTACCCTGTTCTGCCACCAGAGGGCAGCATGGCTCCCTCCCCTTCCAGGGAAAACATCAGCCAGCAAGGTTCGCCTTCAGGAGAAGTTTAATGTCCTTTTTCTCCCAGCTCTACACCTGCTTTACAGCCTCTTGGCTAGACCTAAAGCCCTGTCTGAGAAGAAGAAAGTACCTCAGAACTTTTGCCGATGTGAAAGGGAAGGCAGCTGGCTGTGACTTCACATGTCTTGGGAGAGCATCCAGTATGGCTCCATCATACATGGACCCCATTTAGGAGCAGCTCTACCAACATGCCATGGCACTTTCCTTAGCTGTGCCTCCTTTGCATCTTGCCACAGATTTGTGCAGCAACCAGAGCTCTGCCTCAGACTTGGTAACATTTTCTGGACTGTACTGCCCCATTTTAATGTCAGAGACTGTCCCTTTTCGAGTCTAAGGAGAGATGTCACCCCGTGTCCAAAGAGACTTGTTATAACAAGATAAAGAATAGAAACACAGGAAGTGAATCTCCTGCTTTACCTCCAGAGTTCTTGGATATAGGCTTGTACTTAGAAGACATCACTCAGTACCTGGCAGTTTATTTTCTGCTGGAAGTCATAATCCTCCACCTCGTGCCCCAGGACAAACCCCCCACCATCAGGCAATGACCAGGGCATGGGTAGGTGAGGCTGGCTGCAGCTCTTGACCTGTGAGAAGCAAGATAGGTATTGAACCAGATGCTTATTTGTCCTTCAGAGTGAGCATGGCCATTTTGGAACTGTGGCATGCAGGGCAGAGAGTAATAGGATGGTGGCCTTTTTCTGCAGAGACCATTTAGTGAACAGCACATTTTATTTCTTCTTGAGCAACCACTGCCAGCACAGTGTGGCAGCAACCAGCATATCCTCTGCTTTGAAGTGAAAACAGAATTCCAACCAGAGAAAACATAGATTGAAGCATTTTTGTTTTATGCCTTTTTTTTTCTACCATAAATAAAATACAGGTTAAAGTACAGGATGCTATTGATGCTTTTGGGAAGTCAGGGAAAGGTGAATCCAGGAATGCTGACAGTAAAACAAAGAAAAAATGCTGTGTGTATGGTAATTTGCACTAGCCTGGGGCTCAGTCTTACACAATTTACAGTGTGACTTTTCAACAGCCATTGGGAAGCAAAAAATTCTAGCTTGAAGCAAAGCTGGTGACTTTTTCTCTAACAAATGCATTTCCAAACCAGCATGGGCCTTTTGATGCTGTATAAGGACTCAGGACTAATTTCCCAGATGTATTTCTAACTGATGCATGTTCATCCAAGAATTCATGCAAATGCATCTCAGGCTGGGAGATGCTGGCAATTTGTTTGCTGCTCCTGATAAGACACAAAGGACTGGTGTCCAACAGTGGCCTCATCAGTTTTTTTGGCTTGCTGATTAGAATAACAAAACCTTAATTTTCAACACTAGAAGTCAGAAAAAAACCAAGAGCTGAATTAGTAAAACTTTTTTGGTTTAGTTTGATGAACTAAGATTTCTTTTATCCTTAGTTACTGCTAGTTTTGATCATGATGAACTCAAGTGCTGAGATACCAATATATATGGAGTTATAAATTCCTGTAATTTTCCATCCATATGAACAAAAGTCCACACAAAATAGGCAAACGGGATCTTAGATGTCAATCAATAATCAGAAAGAACAGTAGTAAGTATTATATTCATTTTTTGCTGATATAATGGATATGAATTGGAATTTAGCAATTTGGTGGTAAAAAGAAAAATAAAAGGCACTGTATGATACTGTAATGTCCAAGCGTCAGTTATCAGAGCCTGTTGTGATGAAAAAGGTAAGGAGTCTGCAAGCAGTGGCTCTAGGACACAGTTTTTCCAAGTAACCAAGATTGCATTCCCTTGTAAGTGATCAGGCTAATAAAAATACCAGTCTATCAAAAGGATCTGCTCTGTATAAGCAGAAATATATAGAAATCAGCATTTCATTAAGGGTTCTCCAGAAGCCATCAGGAGGTCTTCGAGGATTTTTTTTCATCCTCTTTCCCTGGCAAGTTTTCTACATATACCAGATACCTCTGAGGCTGTGGAGATGCCAGGCAGCCAGCCCTAGAGAATCAGGAAGGGAGAGGCAATTATCACCAGTGAAAAGGAGCACAACATGACTGAAAGATGCCCTCCCAAGAAATTGGTGGAGTTCCTCCCAAAGGATGCCCACAATTTAGGAACTGAAATTGTGGGCTGCAGAACAACTGCAAAAGACCCTGGCAGGGCCCCGAGAACACTTGCCCACAGTGTAATACAGCCACTACCACTCCTCTGTTCTCAGTCTTGAGTCTGGGAGATGTAGTCCCAGCACCAGAAGCAGTAGCAATGAGAACCCATCGTCATCACCAGGGTAAAAGCTCTGTGATGTGACCCATGATTTCTTCTGGTATTTCCTACCCAATGTTAGGTGACTAAAAACATTTGCTCTGTCCCCTTCTAAGCCCATATGGAATCACAGACGAGTCTGTTGTGTGAACAAGTATTCATAGAATCATAAAATGGTTTGGGTTGGAAGGAACTTTAAAGATCATCTAGTTGTAACCCCCTGCCATGGTCAGAGACACCTCCCACTAGACCAGGTTACTCAAAGCCCCATCCAACCTGGACTCAAACATTTTCACCACCCTCACACTAAAGAATTTCTTCCTAATGTTTAGTCTAAAACTACCCTCTTAGAGCTTAAAACCATTACCCCTTGTCCTGTCACTACTTTCCCTGCTGAAAAGTTGGCCCCCATCTTACTTATAGGTCCCCTTCAGGTATTGGAAGGCTTCTATAAGATGTCCCAAGAGCCTTCTCCAGGCTGAACAACCCCAGCCCTCTGATCACCTCCCTGCCCCTCCTCTGGACTTGCTTCAACAGATTCAGGTCCTATATCCTGCAGTTGCAAATTTGCTCTTATTCTCCTCTGCCAGTGGCACAATATTGAGGGATTTGAGGTCTTGAGGGACTTTGTTTTGGCAGCACTGTGGTCCCACTGCACTAATCTTGGATGAAAATGTCTGATGCTATAAATGTCTCTATTTGTATTTCCAAATATTAAATAATGTGAGTAATTTGAAATGTCCCTGAGCAAAACTTCTGAATTAGGAACTCGGAAAAAGCTGGACTGACCTTATCCATTAAGGACCTAGAAAACTCAGATGTCAAATTACCTCTGTACCAGAATTTTAGCTTGGGAGGATTTGCTCTAATGCTCCTTTTGCAGTGATTAGAGAGAATCTTTTCCTGAGCTTCCCATGGATATATTTTTGCTTCAGCTCTCAGACATTGGGCTTTGCCTCCCTTGTGAGAGTAGGGTTATGATTACATAAGAGTATGATGACGATGTAACAACCATGATGGTCCAGACATACTCTGGGCTTTCTTGGAAAACCAAGCACCCCATATCCATTAAGAAGTTCCAGCATATGGGATATGGTCCACTTATGATCCCCCAAACCATCAACAAAATGGATAAAAAACATCATTATGACTGTACAGCCAGGGAAGCTGTAGTCAAGGAGAGAGATTTACCAAGGTCAACAAGACAACAAAAATAAAATCAGGCCTTCACCTCCTTGCTATTAGCTGGTAGTGATGAAGGATAAATGAGTGCTCCCCACAAAGGAGATAGCCATCACAGTAAATACTCATCAGTCATACTAGCTTAATGGGTAAGACTATAGAAAACACTGAACCTGACCGTCCCATTGATAATGCTGATGAGGGCCATGGGCTGGACTGCACATCACAGGCAAAGTCCATCATGCAGGTTGATGGTAAATCCCCCATCATGCACAAAGCCTCTTGGCATTCCCCCACAGGCAGCAGAGCTGCACAGCCCTGTCCTGTCAAGAACTCTTCTGTCTTGAAGAAATGTCAGTGAGCTTAACTCAGCCTGTCTTGGCATCTCTTGTTAGGCATGGGCCTTTCAAAGCAACCCAAAGTATGAGTTTTGGCCCCATCATCAGATGGAGAAGATGTTTTGACATCTAATAATCCACAAAGAGTGGAGCCTGGTTGTCTATTTTCTTCTCTTTCTAGCTCCCCCATGCATTTAATCTTTATATCAGGCCTTGGCTATGAGACCAAGGAGACAGAGATTGCTTTTGACCTTCTTCCTTTATGCCTTTTTGCTGGGCTAATTCACCAGCTTGTCCTGCAGGTGAGGAGTCCTCACCTTCAGCAGCCTTCCTTTGCCACTGACACCCACCACATCCCTCTGCTGAGGAACCCTCTGGATGAATCCCCAGAGCTCTGTCTCAGCTCAGCTTGAGATCTTATGTATTCAGCATTACCTACAGTAAATAGAGGGCTTTGTGTCAGTAAGGGTCTTGTATTTTCGTTTTTTTCCCTACATCACTTTCTCTGGGAGAGCTAAACCGTGGCTGAAAAAGATCTATTGCAACTCTAGTATTATTTTCTGAACAGGAGCTTCTTTTAACACGGCACACAGAAACAAGAGGAAGTTCCTCTGGAAGCAATAGCACTGCAGCTTCTTTAAAGTAATTGGTATTTTGGTAATATCTATTTTCACCTGCAGAAAGCAGCTCAGGATTAAGAATGAAGGATCAGAAAAGCACTACAAGTTACAGCTCCAGTCTGGCCAGTGCTTCTATTATAAGCCTTCATTTTTTCCCTCTAGGAATTTTTCTTTGGGCTGAAACCCAGCATAGTGGACAGAATGACTGTTGATCCTTATTACTTTTACTCTTCCAGACAAGACAGACACAGCTCTGCTGTGCATAATTGCTGAATATCTAATGCAGAAGCATTCTAGAGCTCGATAAAGAACAACAGTTTTCCTACAAGATGTTTGTAACCATCTGCAGAAGTACAGGGCTTATTTTGACTCTCTTTTTTTGGTCTCTGCAGGGAAGTGTGAGCCCCTGTAGAAAAGACCATCTTTTCCAGAAAACAGTTTTGCTGCATCACTGCCACTCACCTCCTGCTTTCTGTAGAGCTTCACTGATTTCTTCTCAGGAAAGGCAGATGAGGTTTTACATCAATAATAATCCTCTCAGACCAGTACCTGAGCACGCTCCAGCAAATGTGGCTGAACTGCAGCACATCTACCAGACCAGAGTATGTAGAATCTCAGGGGGCTTTGATTGCTAGTGCAGAAAGGAGCAACCTGAAGCTATTTTGTAAAAGTGAGGCACCAGTTATGGATAATTGTTGAGAAAATAGATAGAATTTGCTGTTTGCCATTGCTTTTCTGTGGTTTGAAAACTTAACCAGGGGTGGTTTTGGCAGCCAACATTGTCTGGATGCCTGATACTGCTCTGCCTTTGCTGTGCTCAGGGAGACACAGTGCAGCAGGAACTGGTTTGAGGAAGAATGGAGAACCAACAGTTTTGCTGAAAGGAATTTTTTCTTATTTTTATCATAATGATATTTCTGGTTTTCGTTGAAATAAAAAATACTAGGGATAATGAAAATTGAGTAGGTTTTTTCTCCTTTATTCTTCTCATTTTTTCCTCTTGTTTACTCCTCTGTTTTACTTAGCAACTGGTAATAAGGAGAAAAGGAGGTGAAAAATAAACAAATGACATTATTTTTTAATAGGAGGGAAAGAAGGTACTTCTGCCAATGAAAACATAAGCGTTGCATTAAACAGAAGATCTGTGCAGTGGTTTGGGGGGGGAAATTTTCTCAGACTATTTTTTTCATATTTTTTGACACCATCATCATTAACCCACTTTGCTTTCAGTGTTATGTCTCACTGCTAGGAAAGGCTGATGATTTATTCAGAAGTCCTAGAGTGGATGTAAAGACTTTAGTTCCTGAGAGGGCATCAGGCCATAAAAGTAGGAGGGTATCAAGCAGTGTCACAAGGGCACTCCCAGCAGTGGAGCTAGTGATTCACTGCTCCTGTCCCTGGACTAATGGCCACATTTTCTGCACTAGCTCGTGGTCTTTCTCTTCCACAGAGTGCAAAAAACAAGCAACTCTCAAGCAAGAAAGTAATCCTTTGCCAGAAATACCTATACTCTGATGTTCTGATCACAGGAGATCTCACCCAATCTCTGACTTTTCCTTTCCTCATAGAATGAGGTGTCAGCCAAGGACAAACCGATACTAACAGCATTGTCATCCCTAAACTGTCAGGGACATCCCACAGTGGGAAGTTAGGTTGCATCTCCTGCCTCAAGATCTCCTTAGGTCTGCAAGCAAAGGCCAGTGCCCTCTACAGGAAACTACTTAAACTCAGAACTGATCAAAGCTGTGTCTCTCTAGACTCCAGGACCAAGAAATGCTTTTACATGTTTGCTAGATCAAGCAAACATGTCTTGCTTGATCTTGCATGATCTTGCTTGAGCAAGATCAAGACTGTGTGCTGTGATAGCTTCTCCCTCCAAAATATCCCAGGGAAGAGACCTCTCACCACAGTATCAGAACTTGCAGTTGCATACCTGGGCATCATGCATAAGGCATCTAAAAAGTCTGTATCACTATGTGTGCTGCTACATGATAGGCAGTGCAGAAAAAGTTGTCCCAAATCTTTCAAAAAATCCTGTATGTACCTGGAGAAATTCACTCGGTGTTTGATAAAGCTGGTGCCAGATGCAACACAGGTCCACTCAGACAAGACAGAGATGCTGGTATTTGGAAGAGGTTGTGCTGTGAGAAAATATGATAAAAATCCATCAGCTACCCAGAAAAGCCATTTGGTAGACTACTATCAGAGGTGGGAGGGCACTGCTCTAAGACTGCTCTGCTGGCCAGAAGGACCTTTTCCATCATTGCCTGACAAAAGAGCAGCATTGCTGTCAGGAACAGACCTCACTCCTGCAAAAACTGTGTCTGAGAACAAGGTAATTGAAGGTTTCAGGTTCATAGTTTCACTGATTTTAGAACATATGCAGGAGATTTTTAAAATTAGGGGATCAACTCTCCTGCTTTGTCCAAGCTCTTTTTAGAGCAAAGTAAAATACAGAATGGTCAAGGAGTTAATGTAGTCTCACAGGGCAAACCAAGGGGATGGGAAATGGAGTCTTGCCCTGTGCTGGGCAAGAGTTACACAAGTAAAGAAAAAGTACTTTTACTTGGGTCATGGTTGGGAAGAGTGAGTAATTTATCATATTTCAAATTTTCATTTGGATTTAAGACAAATGGATTTTGGTATACTAGTTTCTCCCACGAGTATATCCCAGACATTCTCACTCTTTGGTTAGGAAGACTATCCTGGAAAGAATTAGGCAGGCTGAACATCGAGTCCCTGCCCTTGTTTCTTCAGCTGATGGATGTGTTCAGCCCCCAGGGAAATTATGGAGAAACACAGCTTCCATATGAATGGACACAGCAAATCAGGCATCCTAGCCAGCTGTAGAAGGCTGATACAGACATAACAGCATTTGGCTTTGCCATTTACCTTGGACTCATTCAGTCTGGGACTGTGTGCTGTCTGCAGCTCTGATCACTGCAGCAAAAAGTGGACCATGAGAGAGCTGACTCCCTGCTGCAGCTTGCAACATGACCAACAGAGCCATAGAAGAATTAACCATGTAAAGTGTTTGTACAGAGGTGGGTGGGTCCTTCTCCATAGCCTTCACCATGTCACTGGTCTGTAAAATTAATAGGCTACTTGCAGAATCTGAGTTCAACCAATCCTCATGTGCTGAGGAGAATCAGAAAGCAGTATGATGGCTGTTTGCACTTCCCTTGGCTTCAGGCCACAAGAAGCTTCTAAAGTAAAGCTTCCTGCAAAGAACATGAACACTCCTGCTACAAACACATCTTGTGCAGGTTGCTTTGACAGAGATGTTGAGAGGGAACAGAGCGCCAAGTGCCACAAGGTTGCCAAATGCTATCTTCTAAGCGTTTTGCAAGTGGTTTCCACCATGACTGGAACTTCTTGTGAAGATGCTTAGAAGAAAGTGGGTGAGATATGTCCATGGGAGAGCAGGGAGAAGACTGAGTAGCAAGTGAATGCAGCAGAGGAAGTCCAAGCACACCCAAAGAGTAGAGAGGCTCTCAGCAAGGGTGGGAGTGTGGGAGGGGAGGGCTGGGTAGAGGGAAAACGTCTGCAGGTGAGTAGGGAGGAAGAAGATGCATGTAAGGGATGGAATAAGGGGCAGTAGGAGAGTGGGGAAGGCATTGTGTATAAAGGGTCACACCAGAGGTGGAAATCTTTCCTTTAGGGCCTGCAAATCACAATTACATTGGCTAGATTAGAGGAGCTTGCCACTGGAGTGGTTTAGTCACAGAGCAAACCTCCCTGCTAAGAGGTTACCTAGAGAAGTATGGAGACAATTTAGGAGGCATTTTTTAACCTTGGTAGCTGCCTTACCTATTCTCCCCAACATGGCAGATGAAACCTGATGGATAGAGAGTTCTGTAATTCTAAGGGATACTTCTGGTTTAGCTAATGATCCTGATTTATATGATAACAAGAGCCAAAGGAAAGAACTGTTCTGCTATTCTATCTCTATAGGTCAGAAGTTTAAGGTTTTACCATTGCAATGAATTTTTTTAAAACATTGAAATACCCAGGCTAGACAAAGTATACTTTTCCCAGTAGCTGATATTCTGCATCAACAGCCTCATTTGTATTCTGTCTTTTACTTGAGAAAAAAATCCCTCTCTGCATTGCCACAGCTAAGTACTTCCCCACTGTGATACAGAGATTGCCAGACAGTCACACTAAATTCAACATATCCCTGCTAACATATTTTATTCATACTGATGGTCTGCTTCACAGTGTGTTCTCAAAGACTTGCTTTAAAATTTAAGCTCCAGACTACTAATGATATAAATAAAGCAAACTAAAGTAAGTACCTTTTTCTACATAGCTCTACTATGGAACAGCCTCTCCTCACACTCTGGTTTTGTTTGTGAAAGGAAATCCAGCTAAACCCACAAAGTAATTTCAAGTAAGGTGTTGCAGGGAATCTGACAGCTTTGTGGGCCAGAGTCACTACTTGTAGGGCTCTCCTTTGTTGTCAGCAAGTCCAGGGTTTCACCCATGGGTTTGGGCAGAACTTAAAGATGCATCCTCCATAAATGCTATGTAATATTTGGCACTCTGACACACATTGGATGCTCCTGGGACTGGGAAGTGTCTGGGATTAACTAGAAATTTTCCACAGCCCATGTGGAAAGACAGGATCTCCAGGGAATGACTCACAGCTTCTCAGACATGTCTCAGGGTAGAAGGACTCACTATCTGGAGCTTCCTCCATTGTGTCAGACAGATGCAGGCAGAGTTCTCAGTGAGTATTTCTGCTTTTCTGACACTCAGACTGAACGAGGCAGATCTGTCCTTTCTCTTGCGGACAGAGCAAAACACCCAAGGAGAAACTGGGGAAAAAAACCAACACATCAGCTGCTGGCAGTGATCTGTGTCAGGAACAGCAAGTCAGAAAAGATGCTTCCCCTTACCCTGCATGGGACATTTCCTGCAACACTTGAGTTTCCTCTCACTGACTCTTACTGCAACTGGTTTTGGAATTTATACTGTCTGCGTGTCCGCTCTGAGTGCTATATGAGCCCACTCTAGGTGCTACATACACTCCCTGTGGTTATGAGATAGAGCACTGTTCCATGAGTGACAGTGTAGTCCAGGGATGGCAAAACTGGGCTTCCCCATGGGGGAAAGACAAGCTGGGAGCCAAACAAGGAAGTTGGAGCAATAACCTGTGACAATAACCATGATCAGTCCGGGGATATCCAGACAAGGCCAAAGTGATATGGAAGGTCTGAAGCCAAGCTGGAAATCAAAGCCATAGCAGTCCAAAGCTAGATGCAACACACACTCAAGAGAGCTCAGGCAAGAGCTAAGGCCAAGGGACCAAGCTTCAGCTCCTCTCCTAGGCCAGCAGGCAATTGAGGGTCCAGAGGAGGCTGGGGGGGGGGCAATGACAACTTGCTAATGACAGCATCGCAAGGGGAAGCGTAGGAATGACACCACCCCTTGGTTGGTTAGTAATTTCTAACCCTTAGTCAGCAACAGGACTTTGTTCTCAGACATTCAGCTTTTTAATTGCCACCATACTTTATTCTGAGACCTTTTCTTCTCTTGCTGTGTGACTATTAATAGCCTTTCCTGCAAGAAACTGGTAGAACAGGGAGAGCTAAGAAATGCCCCGTGCTTCTTAAATTTCTTAAAGTCAATGCCCTTCAAAAAGGAGTGGAAAAGAGATGGTTACTGCCAGCTTCTCCTTCTCCCACTAGAGCCTGCCAGGCAACACCAGCTCCCTGGTTCAGGCAGCTCAGCCACAGCTATAATTCAGCATGAATAAAAAAAATATTTCAGCAGGAAAAGCTGAAACAGCAGATAGCTTCTTGTCATTGTCTCTGGACAAGGCCAAGAGAGGCAGGAATGGTTTGTTTGATGCCATCTCTCATTATTTCTGGCACTTTATGTCTCATTAAGTGTCCTAGTTTTTTATCTAACTCCTGCTGAGTTCGACATTTGATACACATTTATGGGTGGCTAGTTGGCTGTAATAACGATTGAACTATTCATAATTCCCTTAACCACGTTAACTCCTTCCTCTGTGTGTCAGTTTTCCTTTAAACAACTGTAAAATAAAGATACTGGGGACTCCAGTTATTAACACAGAATGAACTACATTTATCTGGACAATTTATTAGCATAGCAACATGCTGTGAGTAGACACACTTGTCCCAAGCCTAAATAAAGCTGTGTTCTCATATCTTTTACACCGCTTCCCTTCAGTGACTACTGTGCTTTTTTATCATGGGTTTAAATACTTAGATGGATACCTGATACAGAAGAGGTGCAGCAGCACATGCATCAATGTTCCTTCATGTGTATACCCATAGCATGTGGGAATTAAAAGGAAGACACCTCTGTTCAGGATGATCAGGAACCTTCTTGTGAGATGAGAGATCTTGTCAGCTTCTGCCATGCCTTCCAGCTTGCTTTCTCTGCAAAAGGTCAGTAAGAATTCAAAACAGAGCCCAGAAACACGTTGACCCAACCTGGCAACTGATGCAAACAGGGCAAGCATAAGCGCTTGACACAGGCTTGACAGACACAGATATTTTTCAAGATGATAGCACATTTAACCTGTCTATTCTGAAAGTATCGTGCACAGTCACCTCAGAGGTAGGCAGACAGATCTGTGATTTAGGTTATTTTTCCTTTCATTCACAGAACAGAACCACTTAGCCTGGCTACTCTGAAAAGATGTGACTTTGTGTCTAGAGTCAAACAAATTCAGTCTGTGAATAGTTTTGAGCATGACTGAGAAGTCACCAACATCACACAGTTTTAAACTGAAGGTCAGTATCTTGGGCTACTTTAAACTCAAGGTGGAAGTTATTTGCAGCTTCAAACAAAGAATCTGCCACAGAAACGTGGCTGATTTCTGGCTTCTGATTTGGAGGAGAATGCTCAGAAATTAAACTGTGGGGGGTACAATATTCAAGATGGCTTTGTATTGGGTGTGGCTGGGATAAAATCATAAAATCATTTATGTTGGAAAAGAGTTTTAAGACCATTAAGTCCAACTGATAACCTAACACTGCCAAGTTCAGTACTAAACCACGTCCCCAAGAATCACATCTGCATGTCTTTTAACACCTCCAGGAACGGTGACTCCATCACTTTCATGGGCAGCCTGTTCCAGTGCTTGACAACCGTATCAGTGAAGAATTTTTTCTTGATATCAAATCTACCTGGCACTACTTGAGGCCATTTCCTCTTCTTCTATCATTTGTTAACTAAGAAGAGACCACCTCGCTACAACCTCCTGTCAGGTATAGAGAGCAATAAGGTCTCCCCCTCATCCTCTTTTTCTCCAGACTAAACAACCCCAATTCTCTCAGCTGATCCTCGTAAGACTTGTTCTGTAAAGTCACCAGCCTTGTTACTCTTACTTGGGCACACTCCAGCAGCTCAGTGTCTTTGGAGTTGACATTTTTCTAAGCAGCCTCTATGGTGCTGTACCTTTCAGCTGTGGTTACCAAAGCATTGTGAAAAAGCTGTGTGTTGGCTATTGCTGAGCAGTTCTTGCACAGCATCAAGCTGCTTCTCCAGTGCCTCACCACCTAGCTCCAAAGGTCTGTGGCTGGAGTTTGGTCAAGAGTTTGGGAGTGGACATAGCCAGGACAGTAGGACAGCTGACCTGAACTGACCAAAGGGATATCACATACCATATGATATCATGCTCAGGAATAAAAGCTGTGGGAAAAGGGAAAAAGGAAAGGACTGCGGGACATCTGTGTTATGTCATTTGTCTTCCAAAGAAACTGCAACATGTATTGGGGCCCTGCTTCCCAGGAGGAGGCTGGGCATTTTCCTCATGGGAAATCATAATGAATTTCTCTTTTTGCTTTTGTTTCTGGGTTGATTTTGCTATTCTTAATACTTGTATTTATTTCAACCCATGTGCCTTCCCATGTCATTTTCTCCCACAGTCCTATTAAAAAGGGAGAATGAAAAAGTGGCTGGGTGAGCATCTGGCAGACAGTCAAGGTCAACCCATTCCTGGGTTCTAGACAAGTATTAGTTTTCCTGACTGATTCTCTCCATTTTAGTTACTGCAGATCACAAAGAAAACAGATGATGTAAACTTCAAAGTCATCTTCACGTAAGAATTGTCAATTTGATTCAATGCTGCCAGCCTCAGGCATTCAATAATCTGTCAGTCCTGACTAAAAAGAAGAAAAACACTTGGGGCCTTACCTTTAAGTCTTGAGCTCACAAAGATGAGGCTTTATGACACCCAGATTCTAGTTCAAGACTGTGTCACACTACTGAGAGTGGCCCTGCTCTCAGAACTGACTGTTTTAGATTGCTGCTGCTTGTCTTGGGTGAAAACTAGCAGTCAGGAGAGTCAAACAAGCTTCTTAATCTGGCTAGAAAAACCAGGAGCAGGAAGGTTCTCATTCATTCTTGCAAAATATTTTACATTAAAGGTGCGGGCTGAGTTCAGAGTCTGCCATAGGGTGATGAACCAGAAGTAGATGAGGCAGGAGATCTGGAAAGGAGTCCAGTTATGAACTGCAGCATTTCTCACTGTGAGCAGCAGTTCCTGTCAGCAGGGGGGAAAAAAATAATCAACAATTTCTGTCAAGTGCTTTGACTGCAGTATTTCTGTCTTTGTCCTGCATTTTTTATTCAGGGTTTGGACTCTTGCTATTGGTGCCTCATGTTTTTGCTCAAGGGTGGTGTCTTAAGGTTAGGGATATGGCTGCTATGAAATGAAGAAAATACACAAAATCAACTCCAGAGGAGTGAAAACAAATTGCAAAGCACAGTCTTGAGCATCAGAGACTACGTATCTCTGGAAGGGACTAAGTAGTTTTCTTAACCCATGAAGCAAGTGACACCTCTCAGAAAAGACTCCCTGTGGAGAATTTGATCCTTTGGGAGGGAGGATTTGTTAGTGATTAGAGATGAAATGCAAAGGTGTTTTCAGCATAGAGCCCGATTGTTCAATCTTCTAATACAGTACATTATGTTGTTAATGGAAATGTAGCTTTTCACCTTCTGTTTTTCTCCCAGTAGAATTAGTTTCAGCACTGTTTGCATGCCAAGCATGCACGCTCACAGATGTGAGCTCCAAGGAGAGGGAGAAGGCACAGCTTGAACCTCCACAGATAAGATCACAGAGTCTGCAGCAGGGCTGGGACCTGAACCTGCTGCCTTTGCCAAGTGACTTCACCACAAGAGCATCTTTGCTCCTGACCCACAAGTGCTGTCCCACACCATTACAGACAGACCTCAGGAGCCAGCAGATTGCGGGATAAGCATCTAGCTGTCTCAAAATCCTTTGGTAGGTGTGCAGAACTGGCAGTTTTCTGCTCTCCTCTGTGGTACAGGAAAGAGGGGGAAACTACCATTTCCCACTGAGTAGCTACCCTTTCCCAGTATGCTAATCCAACCTGCAGCCCTGGTTCCTCCCAGGAATCTCTCAGTTTCAAGGATGCATGTGTCATTTATTAAGAAATAAGAGATAGAAGGAAGGAACAGCTATTAAGAAGAAGTCTGCACGGGCAGAAAAACACAGGCTGCCAAGCACTTGGGAACCCTCAGAGATGAAAGTACCACCCAAGTGCCACATGGCAGTGCTGCTGACATTCGTATGGAGAGAGACAATCCTGGGGCTGAAGACAGTCACAGGGCTCACTACATCTGATGGTCATGGAATGGGAAATAAAGTGAGTAAATTTTCACTCAGTGGGAGATGCTGTCCCAAGTGGAGGGTCCTGGGAAAGAAAGCAACAAGGCATTACAAAAGTTACTTCTTTGGGGTCTGACTGCAAGTGGAACAGCTGAGGTTTTCAGTTGGATATGCAGCTGAGTGTGCAGAAAACAAGGGTGGAAAAGCTGGAGAAACATGGGGAGAGTTTCTATAGGGACTTCAGGACTTGTGAGAAGGAAAAATACTTCCTGCTTTGCTGGTGTGCTTGGGGTACATGAATAACAGGGATATCCAACTCATATTTTGTACTGGGATTCCAAGCACAAAGTTCAAACTCCTAACTAGTTAGCTGCTCAGACCAAAAGGAGATCATCCATTTTCCAAGTGTTTAGGTGAAAGAAGAGTGACATCACAAAAGGTGAGGCAGCACTTCTGCTTCATTACCACAATGCCAAAGCATCTTACATAAAGTCAGCAATAGCATTTTGTGTCTGCTTAGGAACAAACTTTAACCCCTCACCCTGCATTACCTCAGACTGTGGAGTTACCCCTGTGTAAATTAATATATACACAGACATTAACTTACTTGGTTACAACCAGCATAAACTGCTATGGTCTCAAAAATGTGGCTTCTTCACCCTGTGTGCAAAGAGGCAATAAACACAGAAATGAGATACTTGTTTTATTCCAGCTCTGCGCAGAAAAGGGTGCTAAGCAATAATTTGCAAAGCTAATATGCCACAGCTAACACAGGGGAAGCATTTACACATGCCACACAACAGTTATTGGTATTTTTACAATTATGCTTAATCACCCTTGTTCCCATCAGTTCTAGCATGCCTAGTCTCTACTTAAAGTCACAAGTTTTCTCTTTTCATGTGTTCTGTGGGGAAGGGGCTTTTGTTGGTAGCGAGATTTCCTTTCCTGGGGGTGGGTTTTTTACTGTGTTAATTGAAAGACTACTCAAAGTTCAAGAAATTCTCTTTGGCCTTCTCAGTAGTTGTGTTTCCTTTGTACTCATCCTGGGATTCTCTGCTCTGTCTTTCTTTGAGGCTACAGACAACTTACCAAGGAGTCAGCAGTGACCAAGGTCAGATACTCCTCTGCCAACCATACAAGCCTGCTCAATTCCGAATCTTTGTAGCTCTTAACTCCTTTCCATCTATGTCACTATCATTGCTTTGTGTAACCCAAGAAGAAAAAACAGCGGAAAAATTGCTTACTGACAAAATTTGTTTCCAGAAAGACAACCTGCGTGTAGTGATAGGACAAGAGGTTTTGGCTGGAAGAGGGTAGGTTTAGATTAGACATTAAGAAGAAATTCGTCACTGGGAGATGCTGGCACAGGTTGCCCAGGGAAGTTGTGGCTGCCCCCTCCCTGGAAGTGTTCAGGGCCAGGTTGGATGGGGCTGTGAGCAACCTGGTCTGGTGGGAGGTGTCCCTGCCCATGGAGGGAAGTTGGAACTAGATGGTCTTTAAGGTCCCTTCCAACCCAAACCGTTCTGTGGCTCTATAATATTATATTTTTCAACCTGTCTGGAAAACAGAGAGCGGGAAGTGACTGGAAAGCCTTGGTAAAAGCTCAAAGAGCGCCCGTCCTCAGGCGGCGCTATGGCCGCTCCCGGCCGCCGGGGGACGCCCCGCGGGGGTGTGTGTGAGGGGAGGGGGG
>JAAWXA010000004.1:50359508-50413100 GCA_038090715.1 Florisuga fusca | reverse complement strand
GGTCCGTCCGCTTCCCCGCCTGGTGTCCCGCGGCGGGGCTGGGCTCGGATCCGTGTGGGCAGAGCGCTGCCCTCCCCGTGACCTTGGCGGGCCTGGGCCGGGGGGGCAGCCGGGGAGTTTCTAGGGCCCAGCCCCACGGCGGGGGCAAACGGGGCCGCGCCGAGTCCGGTGGCTGCCTCAGGGCACCTGTGTCCTCACTGCCGATTTTTGTCCAGCGCAGGAGGATCCGGCCTTGCTTCGCTGGGCCTACGCTAGAACGCAGAATGTCTACCCAACTTTCCGCCCGACGCCCAAGACGTCCTTTCTAGGAGCTGTGTATGCCATAGGCCCTATTCTCTTCTGGTGTGCTGTCTTCAAATTTGACAGGGTAAGTCGTTTGGACGGCCCTGAACATCTGTCTGTGAACACCAAATTGTAAACACGTAGATCTGCCTGGAGACTTAATTGGTGGGGTCCTCGTCCATCTCAGAATGATAAATACCTTTGCAGTCAGGTGGGAAGGAAGGCTGATAACTGAGCTGCTATCTGAAAGCCTTGGAGCAGGGTGCAGAGTCCTCTTGTGCCAATAGCCCCTTTTGTGATGGTGACAGAGCACTGGAACAGGCTGCCCAGAGAGGTTCTGGAGTCTCCTTTGGAGACATTCAAAACCCACCTAGATGCATTCCTGTGTGTCCTACTGTAAGGACCCTGCTTTGGCAGAGGGGTGGGATCTTTCAAGGTCCCTTCCAACCCCTAACTTCCTGTGATGTCTGTGATTGTACCATTGGGTATAGCCAGGCACAGTCTCCCTGATCAGAATATCTTGCTGTAATAAAGCTCTCAGTAGCACCAACAATGCGAGTCAATCCTAAGAGGCTGTTGTTTTCAGCTGTTGACATGCAGTATCTGCACCTTCTAAAATAAATAGGGAGCTTGTAGATGACAGACCTTGCAAGGTCTCTGTGAATTGCATAACTGCTTATAATCTTGTTAACCAAAAGAAGAGGAGTACTTATTGATTACAGTGCCTAATCTCAGCTGGATTGGTACATTTTTGGAAGGTTTGTCTTGCTTCTGTTCTGACTCCTGAAATGTGGGTGTCAGAATCTGAGCAATGGTAGATTATTCTGAAAATACTCAGCTGTATACATCCATAAAAAGTCCTAGGCTAACCCTAACCCTACTGGTAGACAGTGGCAGCTTTTACTAGTGAATTTGTGGCTATTATAAAATGCTTATATTTTCCTCTTTTGCACAAAAGTAGCATTTTTAGATCAAGTCATAAACTGGGAAGCACAGAGATTAAGATCAATAGACTATTTGTAGGGAATGCAGTTTACTAAGATAATTTAAAAGAAAAACAAAGGCTTTAGAAATCATGCTAAGGATGTCACTATAAATGATTTAGACACATCAGCATCTCTGCAATACTTTGACATGCTGGTTTGTTTTGGTACTTGAAACACACTTGGGCTTAGCCACCAAGTGTGGCTTAGCTATATGCATGCTTGAAAATAAATCTCTGTGAGTGAAATTTTCACACACTTGCCTGGGAATATTTAAGCTGAAGTCTTTAATGCAGTCTACAGAAAAACTTGTTTTCCTTTTTTCAGTTCTCCTACTGATGTTTGGGGATTTTGCCTGTCTGGTGGATGTAAAGCACAATAACTATTACTCTGTTATCTCTGAGGAGTGTCGCGTGTCTGGGGAAGCAAAAGATAGTTGCTAGATCTTGAGCATGTCTGCTGGCTTTATCCAGCAGAAAGAATCTGGGTAATATCTGCATTGTCTGTGTAGTGTAACAGTACCTGTCAGAAAGGTGCATGACTGCAGAGTGAGACACAAATGGACTGAAAGTGAACAGAGGCAGATTTAGGAGAGTTATTAAGAAGTTTCTGCATGATTAGGTCTTTAAACTGAGTTATTCAGCCAGAAGCAGGAGGTGGAAACTAAACATAAATTAACTGATGCAGCTAGTTTGGTAAAAAATACATCACAGGAGCTGGTTTTTGCTGGCCTGTGAGAGTAGGCAGATGCACAGTGAGATCCGTCTGGGCACATTTTCTCTAGATGGAAAATGCCTTGTTCTTTTTATTCTTTTTTAAACACAGCAGCTGTTAACAGTTCATTCTTACAGAATTGTATGCTTATGGTTACAGAATGTAGGTTGGAAAAGACCTTGAGGATCATAATGTGGCACTGCCCTCCTGAAGTGCATGCAGAAATACTAGAACTGCTTTTCACTTACCCCAGGCTGTTTGAAACTTCTTCTTTAACAGGGTAATGATGAACATTCTCTTTCTTCCACAGGATCGTAGAGAGAAGCTTATCCAAGAAGGTAAATACGAGCGGCCGTTCAGTGTATTTTAAGTTCCTGGAACTGCAGTGCTGATCATGGGGCATAAATAAATTAAGATGTAAGAATAAATCTCAACTGCTCATTGGTTGTCTTGCGTCTTTAGCAACTATGGAAATTGCAAGAATGCAGGATCTTGGTATCTAGCACAGCTACATACAGAGAGGAAGTCCTAAACTCAGCTGGTATACTTGTTTGATGTACATACAGAGTCTCATTTGAAACTGTGGAAGTTGCTGCTGTCAAAGCAGCACAGGTTGAAATTTAAAATTAGTAACAAGCTAAAAGGGTTAAGTAAGCCCAAAACAGTTTCTTAAAGAGCTGAGGCTTGCTCAGGTCTTATTTCTTCCTGATGTTGGTATGACCATGTAATTTGCCCTAACTGCCTAACAGGCAAGTTCTGTGATACATTTTTAATGCTTTTAGGAGCATTTAGGCCTGACTGCTCAGAGTAAGTTAATTTTTTGTTTTTTCTAATAAAATTTGTTTCTAAACTGTGTACTTTTTTATTGCAGTAAATTTTTTTGATAAAATTCCTTCATCAGACTTGAAAATAATGAGCTGAACATTGGCGTGCTATATGTGACTAGCATTTTTGCTGATTCTGTGATTCCTGTGGTTGTGAGACAAAAGTAAAATGATAAAGATATTTTTATATGTGATGCTGCTTCCCTTCCAGCATTGAAGAGTTCAATTTCACCACTACAAATGGGCCATGATTTGTAAAAAACAAGTTAACACTGAACCTTATGCCTGCAAAGAGGTCTTCTCTGCTTATTTTTATATGACAAGTCTTTTCTGCTGGTATTAGGGGGGCTCTGGAATAGTTGCTGTTAAAGCAGTGAAATGTGAGTGTGAGGAAAAGATTGCAGTTTAGCTCTGAATTTTCACATGGCCAGCAGGTGCCATCATGATCCAAACAAACCTCATTCTTCAGACATTAAATGAACAGTCATTTAAATGAAGTCATTAAATATCTTCATCCCATATATTGAGGTCAGTACCAAAAACTCAGCCTGATGCAGAAGTTGAAAACTGCCATTGGCCTGCTGTGGAAGCAGCCTGTGTTCATGACATTGAACTGGGCAAGAACAGTTCTGCTACATCTCTTTGCTGTATGGTTAGGATGTAAGTTCACCCCTCAGTGGGTGGGTAGTGAGTGAACTTTTTCACAGCACCAAAGGATGCTTGAGTTTGGAAGGCACCTCTGGAGGTCATCTGGTCCAACCCTCTGCTCAAGCAGGGCCACTTAGATCTGGTTGCCTAGGGCCATGCCCAGGTGACTTTTGAGTTACCTCCAAGGATGGAGAATCCACATCTCGGGGCACGCCAGTGCTCAGTCACTGTAATAATGTGTTTCCTGATTTATTTACTTATTGTTTAAAGTGTTTCCTGTTGTAGCTCATCCCTCTTCTGTCTGGGCCATGCCATGTTCAGGCAGTGGGGAGCTTGGCATTAACACAGTGTGCAGCAGCTGGGCAAGGCCATGGCCCGCCTTTGCCATCCTGTATGTGCTCCCAGCAGCCCTCTTGCACCTGCCTCTGCAGTTTGCTCTTCTGCCAACTTAACTAAAGCAAGCCCAGGCTGTTAGCTGTGCAGAACAGCTTCTAAAAGAGTGTCAAAAATGATATTACAAGATATGGCTGTGGGTCAGCACAGAGCGAGAGGCATCAATGCATGGAGGAAGTGGTATTTAGGGAAAAAAGTAATTGCTTGTCTGAGTATGCTAAATTAACTACCTTCCTGCTGCCACAAACTAATTTGATCTCCCAGGACCCATTTCCTCAGCTAATTGGAACTTCAGTTGCCACACGTGGAAATTCCCCCTTGCAACTGTATTTGTTTAGACCAGATGAGCAAATGGTTCAGGCTGGGCTGTGGATGAGCTCAGAGCCTCAAGTCTTTCAGGCCAGCCTTGGACTGATGCTGGCAGCACCTGCCACAGCCCTTTCCTTTGCAGAGGAGAGTGTGTGATGTTACATCCCTGTGGATTTGAGCACGGTGCTTGGGGAAAGGCTGCCCTAGTTTTCTCTCTTGTTATTTGCAGAACGCTTCAAGCTCTTTTCTTGCAAGGAACGAACGTGCTGTGCTTCTGGAAATGGGGTTGGTGTTTTGAGGTAGCAGTACTGGGTGTGTAGAGAAAGGAAAGGGGAGTTTTTCTTCGGGAATGCAAGGTGAAAGCAGGAGAGTGGGTGTACGTCATGGGCTTTTACCCTTGACTGATGTGGTACCACCCATGTCTGCTTCAGTGATGAGTCTGTAGCATGAGAAACCTGCCAGGCTGCAGGTTGCTGGATGATAATTTAGGTCCCAAACAGAAGACATGCTATTCCCTTCTGCCTATGAAGCATTTAGACCTCATTTATCCCTGGATCAGTCTGATTAAATCAGCTTCTCTGGCAAATTGAGTCTCCTCAATGTCCTTTTCTGAGCTGGTTATTTTAAACATCTCCCTGTAGATTTTATAATGTAATACTTTGCTTAAAGCTGAAGCTTTTTTTTTTTTTTCCCCAAGGATCTGGTGCAGATCCAAAGCCAATGATGGATGTAAGTAACTGAAGTTAAGTGTTGCAGCTCTGTATTTCCTCCTCCCTTGGAAAACTGAGGGTTTTTTCTCTTGAGATGTAAGAAACATGTATTCTGATGGCACCAGGCTTAGTAATGGTTTCATGTGGGTACATGCTAAAGTGCAAGCCTGAAGTTTGGAGCGCATTGGCTGTGCTCTTAGTTCCCAGCCTACCTGCTGCTTTTTCTTTCTCCCTCCAGCCCACCTGAGGATGAGGCTTGCAATCAATTTTGAGGTCCCTCATGATGCTTTCTGCACTTGACCTGTCTTCTAGCTATCTTCCCAGGACCAAATGCCTGGGCTGGCCAGAGAAGCTTTTTTTGAGCTGCAGACTGGCACCTAAACTAGGGAAAGGATTTATCAAATGCTGACAAGTTGACATTGAAGCATGTCCAGAGCATGGGGGCAGAAAGGAAACTTTCCCTCACTTAGCAGTGAGGTGCTTTGGATTCTCCAACCTTCTCTAATTTGCAGTCTACTTTTCTGACAGTCAAGTCTTCCCTTGGCCACCCTCCACAGATCATCAGCTTGAAGGGGCCTGCTGTATTGGTAAAGCCTTGTGTCTGGAAAGCTTTTCACCTACAGATGGCATAAAATGCTTTGCTGAACCTTAGCTTCTCCCTGTGAAAGGCACCCTGGGTTGTATTTTCAGGAGTATCTGTGTGAGTGGGGGCTGCTGTCCACACAAGATACAGCATTCACGACTACACGCGGTGAGAGCCACAGAAGTACCTCAGCTCAGTGTGTCACCAGGAAAGCTCTAATAAGATACATGAAAACTATGAACAGTGGTGGGTTTTACTGCATTTTACCACATTTCTCAAGTTACATCGTGATGATAACTTTTTGTGTGTCAGTGGCTGCTGGAAATGCCACTCTGTGCTGGAGCACTCCACGTTGCCTGAGTCAGCTGTGCCACCACCCATAGATACAGCTGGATTTCTTTGCCTTCACTCATGTATTGCAAGCAACAAAGACTTCTCTTTACTTGCACTTAGGGTTGAAATGGCTTTTCAGAGGTTCCCAGCACTTGTAGTAGTTTTTATCTAGGCAGTTGGAAGTCTGAAGACCCCATTTGGTGACTGCAAGACTGAAGGACGATTCGAACATGAAGGCCTGTTGGAAAGAGGAAAGGTCAGTTAGGGCAGGAGACTGAAAGTTTAAATACAAGCAAGGTGGCTTTACTCTGCCACAAAGAAGAGCTGTGCACATGGTCCAGGATTGCCAAATTCTACCTCAAGCCTGACCTGCCAAGAGGGAGAAAGCTCTTCCCAGCTGGCACTGCACTGCTGATATTAACCAGGTCTTGGGAATGATTCTTTGGACTCTCTGCATCCTCAGGAAGGCCACATTGTTCCCAGAGCTGTAGTTCAAGGTCTGATGATCATCATGAGATTTTAGGGGGTGGAGAAAGGAGGACAGTCAGGGATTACACTTCTTTCTCCATAGGCTAAGACAAAAATTAAATGAATCAGCATGAAAATTCCTAGCTTCCAGACAACAATATATGTGTGCAGACGATCAAAGCTGCCTGGCACTGTGTGTCTCCAGGGGAGCTCCTGGAAGTTACTGGTGAGGGAGGCGAATGCTGCAGTAGTTTGGCCCAAGTACTTTTTCAGCTTGCCAACAAGAAGTGAGGCTGTATTTTGAGAGTAGCACAGCCACGCTGTATTCCAAATCTTACTAGCTCCCCTGGCTCCTTACCATGGTGCCTTCTGCAACCCTCTCAGGCTCCAGCTTGGCTTTGCTGGCCTTCTCAAAACAGTCAGCATCTGGCCCGTGAGGAGTCATCATGCTGTGCAAGCTGCCCCCTCCAGGCTGGAAGCCTTCCTCCTTTGCTTCATAGTAGCCTTTGATGAGTCCCATGAACTCGCTCATGCAGTTCCCTGCAGGAGGCATAGAGGTTATCACAGATGGGTTTTGAGCTCCTTGAAACCCATGAGTTGAGTCTGGGACAGGCAGTGGGTAGAGTGCAGAGGTCTGTAAGCAAGGGTGTTGCAGGAAAGGACATCTGGCATCCTACAGGTGATGCTTGTAGAGCTCTACAGATTTTATTCAACCCTTAATTACCTGCACTCAGAAACTAAGAGCTCCCTGATGAAAGTGCATTCATGGTGGTAGACCCATGCTTTTCTTATCACCATGAGCAGTGCAAGTACTACATCTGCATGTGGACTGCATGGTGTCACCTGATATTTACAGACTTGGATTAGAGATCTTAAAAAGGTCATTATAATCATCCCTGTGTTACAGTTACAAAATGCCTGGCTGGCAGTTTGGTGAGAGCCTGGTTTGCTGTCCCAAGTTTTAAACCTGAAATAATTTTGGTTCTATCACCTCCAGTTCAGCCAGCTGCTTTACTTCCTTATGCTTTTGATTCATGTATTATCTACCGATTTCTCAAGAGCCAAAGACAAGGAGCCACATTGTCCTTCCTAAGAATACTTTGAGAGGGGGGTCCTTCAACAGCTGTCACCCCTAGATTTCACCTTTACTAGACTAGATTGGACTAAGCAATATGGCAACGTTCTGCTTAGCAGCCAGTTTTTACAAAACCAGGACACACTGGTTCTGTAGCTGTGTTATATATAGCTCTTTTTAACCACTAGCAGCTTGGTCTTCATTAAGTACAATCCAAGGTCTAAAATATTTAACAACAAAACTAATTCAGCTCAAAGCAGAGTTGGCCTATATATATATGCAAACACTCATTAGTTCTCGTCTCAGGTTGTCAGTATCTCATGTAAGAATCGACTGTTACAGCTTTTTCATTGAAGCTGCTCATGTTCTGCTCTTGGCACACTCAGACTGCTGCTCAGACCCTAAGATCTGGATTGCCAAGACATCTGCAACAAGACTCATAATGCTTAGAAAGAATGGGTAGGTGAGTAGGAAACCAAGGCTGAGACTTAACGAGAGTAGCTGAGTCCAGTTTCTTACTGGTTTGGAGATTTTCTATGTGACCCCCAACAACTTAGGTGTGCCACCATTTCCTATCTCTAAAATAGTGTTGTCTTCTACAAGCAGGATGTTTTAAAGTTAAAAAAAATCTCTTAGTGGCCATTGGACATTAGGTCCTACCATAAAGAAAATCAGAGTACTTAGTCTCAAAGATGCAATATATGCCCATGGTATAAGAACTGCATCAGATCTTTTTCAACCTATGGTCCAGACTTCCTAGCAGTAATTCATAACCTCCAAGGATGTAGAAAGGTGATCAAGAGAAGTCAGTATTTATGAGCTGCATAGCTACTTTTGCATGTGAAGTTGTTACTGTGCCTAGGGGTAATCTTTTTGGACCACTGTTGCTATATGTATATTTAGGGCAAAGCTGATAAAAAACCATGATTCTGAATGCACCAAAATTTTCTGGTCATAGGCTTTCCTCTGCACCTGCAAAGAGGAGACAATGGGGGATTGCTGGCAAACAAAATAGGCCTCTTGTAAAATAGCTGGAGAGAGTAGAGTTCAGTGGCACTGAATTTTTGCTAGTACCTCAGAGTTACGTGTCTCTTAATGATACAAGACTCTCATTGCAGCATTAATTTCAGAGAGAACCAAAGTGTGCAGTGTGCTGATGACTGTTGTGATGCCTGCCTTACCCACTCAAGCTCTGCCCCTCCATGGCTGGGACTGAGTAGACAACCAATCTGGACATCATGAATTTAGTGCTCAAAGCCCTTGGCCAAGGTACTGTGGTCAAGTAAGTAGCTCTGGTAGCTCTCTACACGGGTAGTCTTAGATTACTACACAAAGAAGAGAATGAGTGTTATTTCAGTTGTCTTTTACCACAGGTGGAGCAAGGTTGAACAACTTCATGTTTGCTACAGCTCACAATGCATCTGTGAAAAGTTAGCAAAGCTCTGATGATAAGCAGCAATTTAATCATGGTTAACCAGAAGTGTCTCTCACCTTTAGGGTCTAATAAAAGTGACTTAACACTATCCCAGCCAGTCAGGAGATATGTTTCCATGTCACACACATCATTGCAATGACAGCAGAGTGACAGGACAGGTCTTTGCTTGTGAGATTTACTCAGATGTCTGTACAGATGCCTACTGTGTTTGCAAGTGCCACTAATTCTACCAGCCCCCAGGATGCTTGGAAATATGCCTAGGAGGAGCTGGTAGTTAAAATGTAGCTACGAAGTATGCAGAAAGCCTCTCAGCACTTCAGGGTGACTATAGTGTGACCTTGATCTCTTCTGAAACTCAGTCTTTTAGCTCTTGACAGAAGGGGTGCAGGAAAGGCAAGCTCTCCTCATCAGCCTCACAGAGAAGGCTGCCTCATGCCCACTCTGGAAGGGCAGTCCCATAAGGGAACTGGATTCCTAACATCCATTTGGTGACACGTGCCCATACTCCGCCAAGACAAAACCAAAAAACTTCCAAAAAGAAATCAGCTCTAGTGATGGCAACCAAATCCCTAAACCAACAAACAGCCCTCTGCCAGAGAAGGAGCTCTGGTCCTGATCTCTGGCTTTGTAAATGCCAGAGGTACCTCAAATCACTGCTCAGGTGGTGAAGAAGGACTCAGGAAATCAAATTTCTTCCCTCACTTTAATTCTGCTCTCACTCAAGAGTGGCCTTGAGCAGCTCTACATCCCACTGTGCATCTCACCACCTCTGATACCATATTTTCTTCTCTCCTATTCTTTATCTATGTACTTGAATGAGATAATAAGCACTTTGTGGCTGTATGGCAGGCACATTTGTGCAATTCCAAGTTCAATGTGCATCTGGTCTCCATGGGAGCCCCTTGAGCACAGGTGCATCCATCTAGCAGACACAGCATCCCATCATCCCTGAGTTTTCCCGAGATGCTCAAATAGGAACATCTTTGGGTTTGTTCATTTTTCAGGGAGGACTGACTGACCCCAATAAACTGACTCTAACTCTGACAAGGACAACAAACCAGAGTTCTTCCCTGCACATGCTTTCAAATAAATGGAGGTTTGTTTTTTTAAATGCAGTCCAGTACTGGAGCACAACCAACAAAAGGCAGACGTACGGTGGTAGTATGGTGGCCGGAAGGTGTTGTTAGCTACCCCCCATCGAGGGGGGAATATGACAAAGTCAGCAAGTGCCACTCCAAGACGGGTTGACTTGGCTGTCAGGACTGTGAAGATAGAAGGATCCTGAAAAATAGCAAAGCAAAAAGCATGAAACAGAGCAGGGCTCAGGGCTGTATGCCCACGTTATCCAGACGGTAAATCTGACTGACACAACCTCTCCCCTGCCCAAACATTTTTTATTACCTGCACCTGGTGGTGTGGGTGAGATTTGTGACAACACCCAACATCCCAATGCCATGCTGCACGTGGGGGACAAGAGATGGGACTGGATGGTTCTTCACTGAAGCAGCTTTGGAGATCCTCCCCCTCCATGGCCACAATGCCCTTGGAGACAGTGGCACAGATGCAGCCCCAGAAGATGGGAAACTAATTCCAGGCGCATTCTCCAGCACTCCTCCTACCATGAAACCATACTTCTGCCTTATCTGGTTACAGAGGGCAGGAACAGCCCACTGGAGGCATTTAGCCTCACAGCTCTGTTAGTTTACAAACAGGGAGAACAAATGGCAAAGAAATCGTGGCTTGCTTCAAGGATTTTTGAAGCCTCTAGTCCAGCAAAGTGAGCTTTCTTGCCTTCATTCCCCAAACCATTCTTTTCCAGGCAGGTTTTTCTGGAGTTTAAACAATACTTTCTGTTGGTTGTCTCACTAGAAATGCTCCAGTCTACTTGCACACCCACTTGCAGAAGCAGCACCAAGAGGTGGCATCGCTGCAGGCATCTCTCCCACTGGGCTGATTTCCTTTGTAGAAGAGCTGCTCACATTAGTTTTGGCTTTGGTTATTTTCCATAAGATCTAGAAATTATTGCAATGAAAGCTGCCAGCTCTTCAAATGAATTTGAGTGCTGGGCTCAGAGGAACCACAGGAAGGAGGCTATGCAATTGTAAGGAATAAATCTAGGCAAGAATTTAAAGTAAAAGCCTTTTTGCTGAGTTGCACAATATGTGTTGGCTTCAGTATCCATCCTTCCTTCAGGCACAGAAATTCTATGCTAAGCTGCACAAAACTGTTCTAAGAAGCTGCTCAGCCTCCAGTTATGTCTTTATGCCACAAAAAAGCTGGTCATCTTTCTCTGCAATAACTTGATTTGGGCCCAGGGAGAGCAGCACAAGAGATCTCGCACTGTTTACTGAAGCACAACATGTTTTTTAACAGGCTCTGAGGCCTTGGAGCTCAGGGTAGGTTTGGATGGTGCAGTATTCCCACAGCCTTGCTTTGCCTTGCCCAGCTCCAGAACTTACCGCGTGGTCAAAAGCAACAGAATTAATGACCATGAATTTCTCCAGGTGGTATTTGTATGGCGTGTAGTTCCCATGCCAGGCTACAACATTGAAGGGTGAATAATCCTACCAAAGCAAAGAGACAGAGGGTTACTATACACAGCCTTCTAATTTGCTGCACGTATTTAGGGTGCTGCTGCTGCTCTTTCCCAAATTAAAAGGGAAGTACAATGAGAAGTACACCAGCAGCCTGGAGCATGAATGGCTTTAGGCACAGCCTGATGTTGCAAGGATGTGGTATTCCTCAGTGTTTCCATTTGGTGGGCCTCAGCCCTCCCTCTGTGATTTGGCCTCTAAAGGCTGTCAAGTGCCCAGGCAGAGACTGAACAAGGCCACACTTGCTCTCTGGTAAGGAAACCCTGGCTTTCCACAGCAGCCCCAGCTCCTCTTTGCTATTCTGTCACTGTGAAAAGCACTGAGGCAAAGACCATCATTGAGTCTTTGGTCAGCCAAGTTGTCACAAACACTTTTTTTTTCTGACTGAGGAGCCTCCACTTGGAAGATGAATGACCCAACAAGGCAAGGGATTGTTACTGCTCCACTTAACCCGGCAGGACACCCTGAGACCACATACATGCTACAGAGTCGCATTTCCCAGGCCATGCACTGGCAGTCATTACACTTCAGGGTTAGATTTTTTCCTGGGGCATCCTCACCTGCTGGGCTGCAAACAGCTTGCCCTGGTACTTGCTGATCACTGTGTAGCCCCCTGGCACTTGGCGGTCTTCATACCATGCAACAGGCACCAAGAAGTCACGTGGGTTGGCCAGCCCATTAGCTCCTGATGGAGAAAGAGATGCCAGAGCTCTTTGGGCAATCTGCCAGCAAAGTGAGAGGCTGGCATAATGTCCTGGCTTCATGGGTACCCTCCTGAATTTTGAGTGACCTTAACTGCTTCTTGGCCCACCATTAAAACTGAAATAGTCATGAACTTCTTGTACTTATATGAGCAGGAAATTGAACGTATCCTAGTGTTTGAGTCCATGCCCCTCTTACGTGGCTAAGACAGGTCTTCTCTAGTGAACCAGATTAGTACAACATCCTCAATTAAAGGCATGTAATAACTAGGAATTCAGCAAAAACCAGAAGGTGAATTGCTCCCTGTTCCTGGACATCGCATTGGTTGGACACTTGGCCATACAGAAGTTATGAGGCTTGTCATGAATGGGCCAAATACATTTCTGAATGCTTGCAAAAAGAGTAATAAAATAAGGGCCAGTGATACTTACAGACTCTGAGCATACTGGGGGGTTGTTTAGCTTGAGGAGCATTTTCAAAGTGTAAAGCACCATATGGGTACAGAAGCATTCTTCTTCTCATAGTATTATTGTTACAAAGTGGTTTTGAATTTCTTCCATGAAAATGCAGACATTACTACCTGCTGCTAAGGTTTAACAGTCAGTGCTTTTCTCCATCTGAAGTTAGAATAAAGAAAGACCAAAATACAAAGGATCTTGGTCTCTGAGGGGAAGGCAGGTAGGTGGTGAGAAGAGGAGCTCTTATGATTACCACCTCCTGAAAAGGTTCAGAGGCAAGTGCACTCATTTTCTCCAGAAAGCAAAGCTTGTTATAGATTCCTGCCTTCTGGAGACTGAAAAACCCACTCCAAACCCAGTCTGACAGCATCTGAAAAACTATCTAATAGAAAAACTTGTTAAAAACAGTCTGGGTCAACAATATCAATAATCAAGTGGAGCAGGCACAGAGCAGAAAAAGTGGGTGAATGCAGGTCACCTCAGCTGGATGAAAAGAAAGCTGCTGAAAAATCACTCTAGGCTCAAGGTGGAAAGGTATCATTTGGGTGAGATGCTTGAGCGGGGTCTCATTAAACAGCTGCAAATTGGGTTGGTTCCCCACTGCAAGAATGACCAACTTCGTTTTCACCATGGCCATGAGATGTTTGCACAGGCCCCCTGAAATCCAAATGGACCAATGCCAAGCTTGTTACTGGTTGGTAATACCTAGTTAGTTTACTTCAAGCATAGCCTTTCTTTTAAATCACACTGACAGCAACAAAGCAGACCCAGTCTAGTGGGGAAAATCCCCCCCCACTTCAATCTAAAATTAAAACCAACCAACCCTAAAACACCAGTCTGAAATTGGAGAACTACTGGCACCCTTTTTGTAGCTATTTTAGCTGTTAAAAGTTTCAGTTGCCTTTCCTGAGACAATCTTAGTAGCAGTAACCAGGAGCTGTTGTTCTCAACAAGAAAAGTTTGGAGGCAAGTTCTCCAGAGATGAATAAGGTGAAATGAGCACCTCCAGAAAGCTGTGAAATCACAGTGGGAACAGTGAGGCTTCAGATGCCATACACCCTCGCAGTGTTTTTGTCACGTTAATGAGAGGCTGTGCCTTCAGGACCTGTGACATTGCACAGAGTAGGAGGCAGCTGGCAGAGAGCATCTGTGATTTATCAGAGCTAGACTCGTGCTCAGTGATGCAAATATGTTGCTGATGCAGGTCCTGTGATGCTCATTTTATTGATTACTGATTCTCCAAGGCCAACAGCTTCTGATAAAATCTACAGCCTTGATTAAATCTAAAAGGGTGGTGGGGAGTACTTCAAGAGTATCTGTTACCTCTGAAATATGCCTTTCCTTTTGTCAGGTAAATTCTCTCTTATCACTCCAGTTTATGCCATACCTGTAAGTAAGAATCATCAGTGATGATACTTTGAGTTTCTTTTGGGAGGAATAGTTTCAGAGCCAGCAGATGGGAACTCCCAGACCAGAAGAAGTGGAGAGAAAGTGGAAAAAAGGGTGGAAGGGAAATGATCTCTTCAGTGCAAGGGAATCTCAGGATGACTGGGCTGTCACACTTTTTTGAGGGGGAATGCTTGCTCTGCTGGTAAATAAGATTGGTGGGATGAAAAGCATCTTTGTGAAGGAATTTGGTCCTGGGAGGATGTATTACATAGGATATAAAAGAATGGACTGGAGCTTGTGATTCGTGTCTGTCCCTATGAAATTCACTGTAGGTCTGACAGGAGATCATTACCAATGGGTCCCAGGTCTGGCAGCTCAAAGTGTGCCCCATACACTTCCAGGATGTAGCCTCTGGTCTCTCCAAACACTTCCACACTGAAACGCATTCCTTGCTGGAAAATAAAGACAGTAGAATTCTCCCAGGACTTTGCTGATAAATCACAAACAGCTGAATGCAGGCGCTGGCCTCCTTCAACATGGATCTGAGACACAAGCAAGGTGCAGCCAGCCCTTACCTGGATGACACAGATTTCATTGGGCTCCACTAGCATCTTCCCAAATTCAGTTGTGATGAGCAGTTTCCCTTGCTGGGGCACTGTGGAAACAAAATGCCAGCAGAGAAGCTGAAGCAGTGTGGTGATTGCCACCCTCTCCATCCCCACAGGGCACCCAGGCTTCACTGCAGGACTGGACCACTTCTCCCATGCAGAGCCTTGCACCAGAGATGCCTGCACTGCCAGGGCAGCTTCCAAACCAACACCACAGCTCCCACATCACAGTAGGTATCTGCATGAGGTTAGTCCATTCTTCAGTTCATGATGCCTTGATGTAGAATCTGTCCACAGTCCAAATAAATGGGACTTAATATATTTGGGGCCATATGTGTCTGTCTCATGATCTTCATGTAAAACTGTGCATGTACCCATCCTTGTCATGACTGTGGCAGTGTGAGATGTAAGGAAATAACTAATACCCCCTGCTTCTTAAGGGTAGAAGCAATGCTTCATGAATGTCCATATTATTTTCCGTGACTGTTCTGGTGCAGGAGAACTCACATTTTGACTTTAAAAACTGCCAGATTTACAAAATGTGCCCTGGAACTTTTACTTTACAGTAGTAAGAGAAGTGGGCGATAACAATTTAATACCTATTTAATGGGCGAAATGTTTCTGTTGGTGACCCCAAGGCATTTTTTTCCCTCAGTCAAGAAAGATTCAAGTAAATATCAGGCTTCAGATACTGCTCAAAATATTTTTCAGCATGTGTTCACATTACATGCCAACTGCAACACTCATCATGGCACTCTGATTGCCTAAGGCTGGTGTAGTGTGGGAGCTAATCTGCCATGCCAAATACTCTTGGACCAAGGCAATGAAGGCATCTAGCTGTAAGCTGTTCAAAAATCCCGAGGCTTATGTTTTCCAGAGAACCTCCAGCTGTGGTGTGCCTAATACCAATATGGGGAGCGCTGGGCAACAATCCCTGAGCAGCACGCTGAGAAGGTTGGGTCACCACTGCTCAGGAACAAAGTTAAGGTCTGGCACAGATGGGCACTCTGTGAGCTGCAACCCACCTGGCAGCCCAGCTGGTGCCAGACCACCAAATCTGGATGGCATGGGCATGAAGCCAACCCTCTCCTCTAAATCTTGTCTCTAGGGACCAAGGCTCTGAACAAACAAAGAGGCAGGCAGATGGCAACCCAGATAGACCCTTGCAGGGGAAAGGAAAAGCCAGAGCATAAACTCACCAATCAGGAAGTCACCATCCGAATTATAAAGACATCTAAAGGAAAAGAACAGGAAGGTCAAGATGATGTAAGCCCTGGGCACTTGCACACACCATGACCACAGCTGGGGAGTTTTGGGCTTGGAGACTGACACAGCAGAGGTTTTCCCTCCATCACTACTAACACAATTTACAGGTCAGCAAATGCAATATACTGGTTGGTGCAGAGGAGGCAAGGAAGTTTAATGTGCCTAGCCTGGAAGCAGAATCTCCTCAAGCCTCTGCTAGTTCACTGCTTTAGTGTGCATCAGGCATTGTAAAGTGAGGTGTGGGGCTGACTGTGGGGGGTAGGGATGCCCACCAGAGGCTGCCTGCCTGTTGACCTCTGAAGAGCAGCTCCAGTCCTTGGGATGAGAGCATCTGGCTCCAATACATCCCCCCCTGCAGCATCCCATGCCCAGCTACCTCCTTCTCTCCCCACACACTCCCCCAGTGTTTGGCCATGGAGCACAACCTGCTTCACAAACACCTGCCATGGACACCACAAACACCTCTGGCTGCGCACACAGGAGCACAGGGACACAGAAACAGCACCACTGGGAGAAGCTGGACTCAGGCACACTGGCAGCAGCCATACACATGCAGGCAGACAGCCCAGGGCAGCCCAAGCCTCTGGTGGCATTAGCAGTGTGAGAGTGACCTCACTGACTTGCAACTGTCTCAAAAGCAATTTTAAAGTGAATAGCCCTGGCTAGGGTGGAGGGCCTGCCTGGCCAGAACTGAGCAGGGGGTGACACCTCGGGAAGAGATAAGAACTACTGGGTGGAGACTACTCCCCTTTTCTGAAGGCCAGCCTGCAATGCTGGGTCATACTTGCTAAGCACCTGGAACAGAGAAGGAGTAGAACAAAAGAAACTCAGGGGTATACATGGCTGTCCATGCTGTGGCTGTTTGGTCGTCTCTTGACCCACCGCCATCTTGCATCGGGCCCTGTCCAGGATCAGCGCCATCTTGAAGAAGCTCTCTGTACAGCTGGGCCCCTGGTGGTGACTCTTTCTCTCTCTCATTCTTTCTTCCCACTTTTCTCTCTCTCTCTTACATCTTCTTTTCCTCTCTCCCTCTTTTGCCTGGCTCTATATTTTTGCCTGTGTCAATTGTCAAATAAAATCTGCTTGCACCCGATCCTTCTACAGTTGGACTTTTTTTTTCGCAGATCCAAAACAAAAATAAATTTTAATGTTACCTCAGACCATAACAAGCAGTCACTGACCTGTCACGCATAGAGATGTTGCAGACAAAAATGTGGATGGCAATGCCGTTGCGTCCTCTGGGGTCACCAGCACCACACAAGGTGTACAGTCCCTACGGGCAAACCCAAAACGTCGTGAGGGAGCAGCAGGTAGTGAGGCAGGGGACAGCCCCCTTTCCTCTCATTCCACCCCCTTGCTGGGGATCACCCCTATTCCCAGCTTCCCACACCACTACCAGCTTTTCGACATACAGCCATCTGCCAAACATATTTGCTTTTCTCTAATGTATTAACAGTTTCTTAAAAATCCCTGTAAGATGGTGTTTTCCAGCCCAAGGGCTGGGGGTAGCTGGGGTTTGATGCTTTGATTCTTTTTTGCCTTGAAAGGCAACGAAGAAAATCAAATCCACTCTCAGCTGAAATCTGGAATCCCCTCCCTTTCCACAGATGCTCTGAAAGCACAGAGCTGTCAAAACTGCTGCTGTTAGCCCAGTGCTGAGCATCTCATGTGCCCCGCTACCCCCTGAGGAGAAATAGAGATGCAGGACCCCCAGATACCCTGGAACCCTGACTTACGCTCACAAAATCCAGCTTATTCTGAGAGGCTTTGGGGATCTCAAAAGGTTTCCATCGCAGCTAGATTACAGCAAACAGAAAGCAAGAAAGCAATGCCAGTGGTTATAACACAAATAGTGGCAATTCAAAAGAAAGTAGACCCAAGTAGACCCCTGTCCCACCCACTTCTTCCCTGCCCTCTGCTAGCTGAGGTAACTTATCTTTCCTCTTTTCACTAATTTGGTTCACAGGTTTCTTTTGATTTATGGAGCTTTTTTTTTTTTTAAATTAATCATAATTTGCTAAAATAATTGGCAGGCCTGTGTATCTTTTGTTGCTGATAATCCTTTCCTGGACCACAGTGTTTTGAGGCCCACTAGGTGTTCTTGCCAAGGTGCAAGGACAGCACTCCAAAAGTTGCCCTTAGGATCAGTTAGTCTCTCTCAGGGATAATACTCTGGAGTCAACTATCCTCTTCCTCAGGCTGGTCAAGAGTGAACCCCACTTGCTCCTGGAAGCCCACCTTTTATTGGTCCCCCAGTTCTGCTCATGTGCAGTTGGGCCCAGCCCTAATTGGGCACAGGTGGGCTTAACAGGAGCTCACGCCTTCCTCCTCCTAACTGGCAACACCTGAGTGTGTTCACCTGGTTGCCTCAACAATCTTCCTCTATTACTAACAACACTCTTGAGAACAAAGACATTCAAATGAGTCGGCTTTCTGCAGCCAAATTGTCACAGTCCTGTGCTCCTCTCTGAGCTGGATGATTCACCCCCTCCGTGACCTGAGCAGAACGGACCTGTTGGCTCCACCTCATTTTCCCCACATCCAAAGCAGAAATATTTCTACCTGTGTGAGTGGGAGCTGGAAGCAGAACTAATTACTTCTTGCAAAGCCCACTGAGATCCTCAGGCAGAAAGTGCCAGAGGAGTCCAAAGTAATTATTACTGCTAATATTATATTAAAGGGACTTTGCAGCTCTTGGGAACAAAGTGCTGTGACTGAGAGCCCCTCGGTGGGGTGGCATTCAGTGCAGATCAACCCAAACACTTAAAATTAGGATGGTGTTGATGTGGCCAGCTGCCAGATACATCCCTTGCATTGATACGCCTGACCCCAGGTGAAAATGCCTGTGACTCTGGACACCCATGAGGACATTTTCTTTGCCTTTAGCTACCCAGCCTGGTGGTTCTTGACATGTGTTTAGGTTGGTGCTTTGATAAAACAAAGTTTATGGAATTCTGTGTTTGTGCCTGCTGCTCCCCAAAATTTTGAACTATAAGCAAATTCAGGTAAATTTGAAAGGGAAACAAAGATATAAAATTCCCCTAAGCTTCATGAAAGGTTTCCAAACCCAAATCAAAATGTGGGTTCCCAGACAGCTTACTAGGCTGTCCTGAAGAGCTGGTCTCGGGAGAAAACAGGCAACTGCACCCAGCATTTGTGTCTGCCCGTAAAACTGATCAAACCAGGGGCTCAACACCAATTCGTCAGCTGCTCCCCAGGTCTTGCTCCTCTCTGCTTTGCTCTCTGAACCCATCTGCTCCCCAGGGGTTTCCCAGCACCACAGCCTCACTGCAGCCAGGGTCACCTGGGTTGGATCCATCCTTCATGCCTTCCTCCCCACATCCCATTCACTGCTGGGCAGAGTCACGTTTTCCTCCCCAGGAGACCTGGGCAGCTGCATGCTTGTGCCTGGGCAGGGTCACAGCGCTGGGATGCTGGGCAGAGGTGAAAAGGCTGCTGGAGAAGCTGCATTTTCTGGATGGAGACACCAGGTGCAATCACAAGTAGATCAAATGTGACCCTTGTGAAGTTATCAACACCTCACAGGTAAGCCAGTGAAATAGGGCAGAACCTCAGATTTTGCTTTCTGACTTCTTTAAGGCACGTTTTCCTTTGGTTTCCAAGACAGCCTTCCAGAGATGAAACACCACCAATGCAAAGCATGATCAGAAGGTGCTCCAGAGCCTGCTGCCATCCCAAGCAGTGGCGCCTTCCTTGGTTCCTGTTCATCTAATGGAAGCTGTGAAGTCCAGAGCTGGCATCTCAACATAAATTGTTCTTCTAATGACTGTCCTAAGCCTCCAGGGATGGGAGCTGGGACTCAGTTGACTGAAACCATTGGGAAATACAGAAAGAAATGACATATGGAAGGACAAAGAGAAAGGATCCTAAAGACCAGGGGGAGAGAGAGAAAGGAAGGGAGAACAGGCAAAAGGAGATAATTAATTATTAGGTTAAAGGCAGTCTAAAGGGAGGCACGTTTTCTCACTGAATAATATGGAATATGGCAGTAAGTCTACAGATTAAATAATAAGTATAGTGCAGTTCCTAAATAACAGCTTCATTTTCTCTTTGGTCCCTGAGGACATGTCCATGGTTGCCACTCCTCTGGGACAAGGAGAGCAGGATATCAGTGAGCCCATGAGTTGCAGCTGAAAATGGTGTCTGGCCCCTCTGCCAAAAATGCTTGCGAACTGTGAAGCCAAACTTTATTCTCTTTGACTGGCCCATCTTTGCTGCATTTGGGTTTCACCAATGCAAGAAGCAATAAAAAGAGAGGAAACATTGTGTTTCCCCTCAAGTTGTGCCAGAGGAGGTTTCTATTGGATATCAGGAAAAACTTCTTTGATGAAAAGGTTGTCAGGCACTGGAATAGTCTTCCCAGGGAATGGTGGTTGAATCACTATCCCTGGAGGTATTTAATAGGCATGTAGATGGGGTGCTTAGGGACATGGTTTAGTGGTGGACTTCGAAGTGCTGCATTAACAGCTGTACCTGATGATCTTGAAGATCTTTTCCAACCAAAACAGTTCTATGATAAGAGAAGAACAAGTGCCCTGAGTCAGAAGAGAAGTACAAGGCAGGCTGTGGCAGACAGCACCAGGTGATTAAAATGGAGAAGCTCTTAGTGTTGTTTCCCTGCTGTATGATCTGCAAACCTGTTGAGGCACCTCTCTGCTTACTATTACTTTCTGTGTTTTATCTCTTCAAGGTTTGTCCAATCACTATTTTGAATCCACCTGCATCCTCTGGCAGATGTTCCATAGATTATGCATTTTTAAATATTTTTTTAGTGTGACACTGTTAGGTTTTTTCCTTGCCTCTCAATGCTTCCCTTGGTAATCTCAGTTATAGGATGGAGATTTTGCTTCTGATTCAGAATTTCTGGCATGCACACCACCCCATATTTTTTTATCACTTTTGCCCCTTTTTTTGTTTTGGCCCCTGTGCCTTTTATAATTCTGCTATTGTCTTTGAGCAGTGTTAAAGATTATTATTTCCCACTGACTTCAATGGGCTTTGCATAACGTGGTTCCATATGGCCACCCTTCTAGATGGATGATGATCATGAAAGATCAAGTGAGCTAGGTGAAGCACAAAGCACAGCAGGAAAGAACCAGTCTTGTCCAACAAACTGAACCTGGTCTCTGGCTCTGCTTCAGAGAGGAAGAGAAGGAAAGCAAGAAGATGGGTCCCCTCTAGGTTTGATGATTGCCACTGAAAGTGGTGAGAGAGAGTGGGCAGAAGCTTTGTGGCTTTGAGCAACCTGGTCCAGTGGGAGGTGTCCCTGCCAATGGCAGGGGTGTTGAGAATAGATGATCTTTAAGGCCCCTTCCAACCCAAGCCATTCTGTGGTTCTATGACCTGGCAAGGAGCATCAAAGGCACATAAATACAATCCTGTCTCTGCTGCTTGATCAGTGGCTGAGAAACATATTGCAGCAGAACTGGGAAAGTATTTAGACAAATGGTGAGGCTGCTGGGAGGCTGGAAATTAGTTAATGATGATGCATCACAGGGCAAAACCTGAGAGGAGTAAACCTGATGGCCATGAGATAATGTTGAGAGGACAACGGCAGGAGGAGAGAGTCAGATTAGAAAAGCCGAATCTTTTGGGGATGGCAGGGAAGAAATCATGATTAAAGATGATGGCAAGGCTGTAACAGAAGAAGACAAATGCCACGTCTCTGCATGACTGTCCAGAATAAAGCTTGATTTCCCATGAGAGCTACAGAGAAATGGGCAGGCATCCAGCAGCTTCTCTGAAAATGCAGAGAAGGGGGTGATGGATGGCAGAGACACGGTCCTGCTCTGCCTGCCAGTCTGGGGCATGGCAAGCCTTTGATGGGGGACATTGAAAAGGAATCATGGAATCATCAGCCTGAGGGGCAGCCAACCCAATGGAGACCCCCAATGGAAATTCTAGATCACACGTATCAAACCCTGTGACACTGTAGCCATGCTGGGAAAGTAGCACAAACATCCATTGAGGCAGCCCCACAACATCCCTTCTTGAGATGTAACAAGTCATTCCTTGGATGACCCATAGGTGAGGAACAACAGGAGGTAGGCAGGACCCAACTCCTGTGTTAGCCAGACACCCAGGTCCCTACAGCTATCCTCAAACCTCTTGCAGTTCAGCACCTTTTCACCCCTGGTTATCTTAATATTCTGGGCACCTCACTATAAGAGGGACATAGAAGTGCTGGAGCATGTCTGGAGAAGGGCAATGAGGCTTGTTAAGGGCCTGGAGCAGCTGAGAGAGCTGGGGCGGTTTAGAGGAGAAGAGGAGGCTGAGAGGAGACCTTATGGCTCTCTTCAACTACCTCAAAGGAGGTTGGGGCGAGGAGGGAAACAGCCTCTGCTCCTTAGTGGTGTGTGACAGGACCAGAGGAAATGGATGGGAGCTGTGTCAGGGGAGGTTTAGGCTGGATGTTAGGAAACATTTTTTCACTGAGAGGGTTGTCAGGCATTGGAATGGCCTAGGACAGTGGTGGAGTCACTATCCCTGGAGGTATTTATAAGGTGTTTGGACCTGGTCCTTAGGGACATGGTTTAGTAGTTAGATTATGGTGTTGGTCAAAGGCTGGACTGGATGATCTCGGAGGTCTCTTCCTTCTGTGATTCTGTAATATTTTACTGTCCTCCTAGCAGGACCAGAGGTCTTTCCAGAGTAGCTACCTGGTTGGGGTCAGGCTCAACTTCATCCCAATTGTGTGTCAAGTGGCCCTCCTCAAGAGGTTTGAAGGGCTTGTGGCAGACTGAAGGTAGGATCCGATACAGCCAGCTGTAAAGAAAGAAAAACTTGGATTAAGCTGGGGAAGAGGTTAAACCCTCTGGGGGCTGCTGGCTGACTGAGCTCCTAAAGGCATGAATATCATTTACATTAGTGGCAACTGGAGCAAAAGATGTATTAAATATCCAACACCAGCTCACAGCCAGAGACTTTCAGAGAGACAAGTCTTTTTATTATAGGCTCCAAGTACAAACATATGCTGCTGCATGTAAGTAATGTCTGTACATGCATTTACGTATAATTACATATATTTATATGCACATACACATATATGTATATATTTTTTAAAAAAAGATTCAGTTTAATGTGTGGCTGATATATCATTATCTCTGGGGTGGAAAAAAACGCCACCTATTTAAACACAGTTACAAAGCAGCTCAGGCAAGACAGGGATGGGCACCATGTCTGACTGAAAGTACAGGAGCTCTGGAAAGGAGCTTTCAGGAGTCAGCCAGTATCTGAATTTGTTTGGATTACTGAAAGTAGCATCCTATGCCTGGCTGGCCATGCCCATAGGCCCATCATCAAGTCCACACAGCCTAGACCAGCGTTTTATGTGAGATGATGCTTCCTACTGCTGTAGGAAGTCTCTGATGGCCCCATCACTGCCTGGGACTGTCACTCTCCTTCCTTGCTGCCCCCTGTGTCCCATGGCTTCAGCCCCTGCTTCCCCCACTGCTTCCACAGCCATGCCCAGCACCCCCATGCCATATGCAGGCACAGCCAAGCCCAGAGCTGGGCTTTTAATCAAGCAGGAGAGCAGATGTAAAATCCTGAGCCTGAGCTAGGCAGGGCTGCCAGTGCTTTTGATGTGTTAAGAGTGGTGGTTGGAGTTTGGGTAGGTGGGAGAGGGGAGGAGGCAGCTCTCCCTTGAGAGCTGGAAAATTTCCACCAAGGACATCTTCCTGCAGCAAACAATGATTCATCCTTTCCCCATGCACACCGTGAGCTGGCACCAGCCCGGAGAACAGAGCCCTTCTTGGCAGCTCAAATGATGCATTTGCCTTTTCATTTGAATGAACAACAGAAGGGACAGAAAAGCCACTGTGGGAGAAGCAAAATGAGAAACCCAGCTTCTGCAATCTGGTCAAGGCCAGAACACAATGACCGAGACAGAGCTCTGGGATGTTTGCTGCTGGCTGGAACTTTCCCCAGGATGGTAAGCAGTGTGCTAGGTGCCTGCTGCTGGTCTGAGCCCCTGCTCAGCCCCAAAACAGGTACAGCCCGAGCTAGTGCCTCACCAGCCCCAGGCAACGGGCAGGAGTGTCCTTGAGGAGAAGGAAAGAGTCCTGCTCAGAGGCTTGGTTTTAGCACTGCCCATCAGGTGCTTACCAGTGCCAGTTGCAGTGGCAATATTTTCAGAACAGCATCAGGGCTGAGCCCCTGCTGTTCTTTCACACAGCTCACTTGGGACCATCTGGCCCCTGTGAACATCTCCTCCCCCTCCTCACCTTGCTCAGAAAACAACTTTGTTTCCCATCCCAGCACCCCCTTTCTCAGTGCTTTTGTAGCCCACTCAGCCCACCGAAGCCTTTCCTCTCCCTCTCCTGTGGTTTCCTGCCCTTGTCCATCTCCCAGCTCACACTGGAGGTTTTTCACCCGCAGAAAGCACTGGTGGCAGAGAGGCAGCCTCTCTGTCTCTCCCCAGTGGTCCCCCCAAGTGCCCCACATCTCCTACCCAGTGCCAGAGGTCACGGTACCTTCGCTTGTTCGTGGGCCGGGGACAGGTGAAGGCAGAGCCAGAGAGCTGTTCAGCATACAGACCATAGGGGCAGACTTGTGGGTTATTCTGAAGGGGAGGAGAAGCAAAAATGAAGAGTGAGAAGCAGCAACATGGGATTTAGCTCTGGAGCCCCAGCAGAACACTGTGGTGGCTGCCCAGTACCCTGATACTAAAGCAGGGGGCTGTGCTCCTGAGTATGTGTATCAGTTGTCATATCTCCTTGCCTGTTCCTATGAGGTTGGGTGTCTCAGCCAGACCCCAAGCCCCATTCTCACATGCAAGAGGCCACTTGAGTGACCAAAGGAGTGAACACAGCCATTGAGGCAACACGCTTGCTTCTGTAGCAAGCTGCAAGGAGCAGAGTTCTGTAGGGTCAGCATCATGAGTGTCATGGAAAAGGGCATTATTCCCAACACTTACAGACTTCAAAGCAGGCTGTGAGTCTGCACAGTACATATTTTTTTTTTTTTTAAGGCCAAGTATTCACATAGACTGCCCCAGAGCATCTTATCTGTCTGTCTTTCCAGAGGGCTGATTAAGACTTCCAGAGGGCTGATTGAGACTTGCAACAGCTGAAACTTTGCTTCTTCCCTCTTACGGACTAAAGGTTCTCTTCTCCTACCTGCTGCCCGTGGGAGGGGTGCCCAGAGCAGGTGTTTTGGTGGCATGTTGCCTCTCCTGACAGTGATGTCTGCTGCCCAAGGGGAGCCTTGGCTTTTCCATAGGGCTTCTGCACAGTGACAGTCCTCGTCTGGAGTATAAAAGGGGCAACATTGCCCTTTGTGAAGCCATGGGTATGACTAGTGCAGTTTTAGCAACCCTGGTGAGTTCATAACTGAAGGACTGATTTCTCATTTTCGGAGAACAGGAGCTAAACGTTTTGATCTAAGTAGGCCAGCATCTATTTGTTCGTGATCAGCAAGAAGCAAAGGAAGCCAAGAACTGCAAGAAATATCCCAGTGGGACAGTCACACACCATTTGCTATCCCATCTCCTTCCTGCAAGATCTAGTTTAGCATACTGCCATCCTGCTGTGGCTGTGCACATCAGCCATCCACATGGTGTCCAACACTGCCCTGACAGGTGGAGGCAAAGCTCTCATAACACATGTAGCTTTCAGCCCTCACACTACATCTTGTCTGCATGGGTATGCAGTGAAGCAGGGGGATCAATAGCCCTTGTCATTTTTATCTTAGCCAGCACTACTGAAGATGCCAGTCTTCTAAATACTGCAGAGGAGAAGAGATCCACCCCTGGGACTGGAGATTTTTTTGGCCTAACTAGGTTTCAGATTTTCCTATTAACTCTTTTGACACTGAGTCCAAACTCGGGTGACAGTACCTCAGCCGGGAGCTGAAAGGGGTCCATCTCCTCTGGAAAGTGGTGCTGCTCTAGGAAATCATGAGGATTATATCCACCAAAGCCTTCTGCCACTGCTGCCAATCTCCCAGTTTTAAGGTGCCCCTTACATTTTTTTCTCCACCCATCTGCTGTACCTAGTCTCAAACAAGACACAGCACCAGCTGAGCCATCAGTCTGGTCTGGAGCAGTGGTTTGCCTTTCTTGTGGGCACACCATAGGCTGCAGTGCAGACCTAGGGGACATATATACACAGTTTGTGTGTCCTTGAATTGTGTGTTACTGGCACACAATGTGTAAAACATCAGAATGGGCGAGACCCAGAAACCTCATAAAAAAAACAAGTGAAGCTCCCCATATGACCTTAATTCTGTGGTCTCCTTGCACAAGGGATGAAGAGGAGCACCACCAAGGGATGTTGCAAAATGCTGCCATCCAAGCCAAAGGGATCACAAGAAACCCCAGGGAGGACACAGGCACCCTCATAATTTGTGCTGGTGTAAAGGAGGCTGCCACAAAACTGAAAAGAGAACTTTTATTCTTGCCTCTGCAGACCAAGTGGCTAGCATCATATAGGCTATGATTCCTTTCTTTAAAACAGAACAACTCAGCACAATTTGTTTTCATCAGAAGTGTTCAGAGGTGACTTACTTTTAAGAATGGATTTGTCAGTTTATTACTACAGGCATTCGTGTGCCCTCCCAACAAAGAAGTTGCTTTCCTGTCAAAGGCTTATAAGCCAGCTTCATCGAACCCAATTCCTACATAAATTCTAAAAGACACCTCTCCTGCATGAGCAGGTCTCTCTGCCAAGCTTTAACTTCTGCTCCAGCTTATTCCAAAGCTGATGGCTTCCTTCCTGGAGTGGCTGAGCTGCTCATGTCACAGACTCCTTTTGGAAAATAAAACTGCTCTGATGAGCAGAGGTAATTGAGGCAACTCTTAACCCCCAAGGTGAAACTTGGAAGCTCATGAGTAACATAAAAATAGAAAGTAGGAATGGCAGTCTTTAATTCTGATTTTTGGCACCATCTTATTATTCCAGTCCTGCATAAAGGTTCCTGGAGACTTGTGTGGTGACAGAGAAAGGAAACACGTTTAGATGAAAAGAAGCCCAGGGAACAGACACTCAGCCTATGCCATGTAATTTTAATAAAGTGCTTTAAAAGAACTCAGTACCTGTCCCTCTGGTAAAGCTCCTGGACAGCGTGGATCCTCAGAAACATGTTCATTTCCAAATCCTGACATGTACTGTAAAATAAACCATACAGCTCATCAGTGTTTTGAAAACAAGCAAAGCCTCTCTAAGCAACTCATCAATTGCTTCCAAATGTTTTTTTCCCAGGCTTTCTGTATGCATTTTGTATGCATTAAGCCTTTCTCAAGTCTCAAGTATTACCACAGACCATTTTCACAGCTCCTGGGTTGGCTTCATTCGCTAACCGCATGGCAGACTGGGGAGCACAGATAGAATTTTCTCTTCACCCAAATCTGCATGATTCTTTTCTGACCACATCCTGCACCATGAAGGCACTTATACAGTGCCATACTATACAGAAATATCACAAATGCAGTCAGACTCAAGAATCACGGGGTTAATTCAGATCTGCTTGAATCATGGATGTTCCAAAAAATGCAGACTGCTTTGTAGATTCATGCACTGAGTGCTTGGGTGCTCAGGGGCTGAAACTAGGAACTGAGTTGTCAGGTTATTGCAATACATCTCCATGACCATCAAGTAAAAGGGCAGGTTGTAGTTGGGATGAGGGAGGAAGGGAAACTCATCTGGGACTTCAACTCTACGTCACTGATTTGCCCTAAATACTTATTGCCCAGTTGTGCTTGAATACCACACTGTAGTAGCAAGCAAGAATTAATCCTTTACCAGGTGATAATCTGTTTTTTCTATACAGATGTAGACCTGAGAGACCCATGGATAGTCCTGCTACCCTGTCTGAGCATGGCTAAGAGCCACAGGACCCAGGCAGATGCAACTCCCAGCTCTGTGGCATTGAAAAAAGCCCCTCCAGTAAAGCTGAGACACAAGGTAAGCAGGTTTAACAGAGACCTTAGCGTTGCACTGACAGAAATGTAAATACAGTCCCTTCAGATCCTATAGAAAGGCATGAGGCAACTCTGTTGAACTCTGCGTGAACGCAGAGGCGTTTTGACAGCAATCAATGGCTCAGCTCCATGGCCTGGGGAGAGAGTTAAATATTAATGCTCCCCTCTGTCAGCTGCAAGAGTGGAGGAGCTACTCCCCTGCCTTCACACAGGGGTACTGGGGTGACAGAGCCCTGGGTTCCCAATGCTTGACTGACACCCACACTTCCTTCCATGGGGTGGCCTGAGAAACCCCAAGCTTTGGCAGGGACCCTCCCTCAGAGCTGTGAGGCAGCCTGGGAGGCAGAGCTCTGACACGACGGTGGAGAGACAAATCCCCTCTACCTGGTTTATTACATTAGTGTAGTGCCTGGATTTTTTCCCCCCATGGGGTTCTCAGCAGCCCACCTAGACATTCCCTGGTGTAGCAGACACTCTGAGAGCAAACCTGAAACCTCCTGACACACTGTGTGCTTTCCTCTGGCACCTTTCAGTGACCTGTAAGAAAAATCCATTCCCAGGGGGAGCCAGGCAGGCTGGAAGCCCTGATTAGTCTGAACCTGAAAGCATCTTGGGTTCTGTCATTTCAGGGAAGATGTTTTTCTCCTACTTACAAATGAAGGTACATGGCTAGTGCTCTGCTCTCCACTAGGTTCTGCAAGAGGCATATTGATATGCAAAGCAGCAGGTCACCTAAGCATCCTTGGCAAATGTATTGTACTGGATCTTTTTTTTTTTTTCCCCCTTTTCTTTTTTTTTCCCCTCTCTCCCTTCTTTTAAACATAAATGCAGCAATATCTGATGGGACTGCAGCAGTTCCAGAATTAACCAAGATCTCTGCACTGCATCCTCCTCCACCAGCAATGTAGAGGTGGACGGAGCCTTTGTCTGTGGGGCAGCCTTGATGAACAGGGGAAGAAGGGAAGGAGAGGAGCATGCTTGTTTTCTGGAAGCACAGGCAGTGAGGCCCAGCCAGCTCTGCCATTAACACAACAAGGAGAGGGTTAATGCAACTTGCAGGCTGCTTTGCTGAGCATCACCTGGAAAATGCTCAGCTAAACTGGTGGAGAGCTGGGAGGGGGTGGTTAGTGATCTGTGGGTTTGTGTATCTGGTAACCAGCGTGTGCTACCTGGCAACCCCCTGCCACGGTGTTGGGGTAAAGAGGAAGGAGCCACTGAGGGTTTGCTGCAAGAAATCCATCCCTCATCCCTCAGGTTATCAAGATGTGACCTGCACAGCTGACCTGCCCATCGACACCCACAAAGGCCCTTTTGCTTCTGCTTACTGGGACAAGGGAAGGAAAGAAAACTGACTGGGCAGCAAGCATCTCATGCAGGCAGCTGCTCGGTGCCTACGTTGGTGATGCACAGCATCTCACCAGCCCTCAGCAGGCAGCGGGGTGCAGCAAGACAGGTAGCTTGCCACCAGGATCGACAGAGCATGGCTGCCTTCTTTGGCTGGGCATCACTGGGGGCTGCAGAGCTGCTGGTCGGTGCCCAGCGAGGCAGGAAGCTGTGCTATTTGGGGCAGGAAAAGAGGTGGCATTTGGGAGAAGGTGGCACCGCTCTGTTACCCAGAGAGTGGGGGCAGAAGCTGCTGTATCATTGTTTGGCCAAATCAATTCTCCCTTGCCAAGAAAAAAAAAAGAAATTAATCCTCAGGTAGCTGCATCAAGGGCTGAAAAAAAGACATTGGCAGGACTGCAGCCACTGGAGGGGAAAGAAATGTCATCCAACCAGTGATTTATCACCCCAAGTGTGGCTCCAAAGCTTTTCCTGGGTGTTCAGTGTGGCTTTTCTTATTCACTGACTTTATTTTGCCTTTCTCTGTGGCAGACATCAGGGAGGCTTCTTTCCTTTCCATGCCCTTAGAACCAGTGTCAAACACTACTTGGGCTGCCCAAAATAGCCATGCCCCCATGCATAGGAGGCATCATGCTCCAAGGCTGCATGGACCCTGCTGATGCAGGTCACTCAGGAGCACCTGTATTAGGTGTATTATTATACATCACAGCCCTGATGACCCTCTGAGCCTACCTCCCACCTTCTCAGTTTGCATCACACGAGGAGGCCCTGAGCCAGGAGAAGTGACCCCTTTCTGCCTACACCAGCACCAGAGCATCCTTTGTGTGCAAAATATCTGGCATGATGAAAACCAACCCTTCCTCTCCATGGCATGACAATGGGTTTTTAGTCCAAAGCAACCTCCCTCTAGGTCTCTGCCTGGCCTCTGGTTCCTAGCCCCATTGTGAGTAGCTCCAGTCAGGCAGTTTGATGGGAACAATTTTGGTAAGGGGCAGGTGGTTTCTCTGTAAAACAAAAAGTTCTCTGTAGTCCTTTGTTTTTTCTTCTCCTTTTAATTACTGTTGTCATTATCTTGTTTGAGATCCTGTAGCTTTTTATACAAATGGGATCTTAGAAATTCATCTGACTCCACTCTGGTCTTTTGGTTGCTTTTTTTGTTTGTTATCTTTTGTGGGGGGTTTTCTGTTTGTTTTTGTTTGGGGTTTTTTGGTTGTTTGGGTTTGTTTGCTTGTTTTTTTTCAATAAAATGTAAGAGATAAAAGCCCAGCACTGCATAAAAAATTCAGCAAAGCTCATTGATTGGAATAACCAGGATGCAAAGCAAAGCGCTCGCAACGGGTGTTGTGCTCTGACCTATACACCATAACCTTTTGTTCACCGGATTAGACAGCAGGCATGGAAAAAAACTAATTTGAAGTCTGAACACACAGCCTGCAAAATAATTAAGCCCCTTCTTCAGACTCTGCATAATACATTTCTCTATCAGCTCCTGCTGAAGGACACAGGAAAACAACATTCATCGCCACACAAAAGGCATGGCAATTCCTATCAGTTCAGAGCAGTCAGCACAGGAGCATCTAACACAAAACTGCAGAAACAGGAACATCAGCCTTTTGACAACGAGCAGGGCAGCCTTTCCCCCTCTGTATGGGGCTTCACAGCTTCCTTGCAGGGTAAAACAAAAACACCCAATCTGGAGCTCTGCCCTGGTGCTCCAGAGCCAACATCCCCAGCAGGAGCTGCCATCTCCCCAACCTCTCACCAACTGTCTGCTCTAAAAGTGCATGGGATGATCTAGGGCCAGACCCTTCCCTGAAAGGACCAGCTCCAACATGGATCAGGGAACTTGGTGTAGGAGGCAAGAGAGGGATGGATACTGGGAGGATCCGAGGGGAAAGGTAAAAAACTTTTGGAGGAAAGATGCCAATGGAAGTTGAGGAGGGGACAGGTGATGATGGGGTATGGCTATTTATGATGTTTCAGAGGGTACATGAACTGCAGCCTGTTCCTATTGCCAGCTTGGGCAGACCCATGTTCAAACTACAGCCACAGTCATACCTGCAAACAAGGTGTTAGGGGCTGAAACAAGTCAGAAGCAGAAGATTCTATAAGGCCACTCATCCAAAGTAGGTACAGGGGCTAGGCTGCCCTGCTGCTGAAGAAGGATGGTGAAAGCTGTGTTGTATGAGAGGACAGCATTCTCCAGAGACCTGTAAAACCACTATGTAAAATAATGAACATTGCAGAAGATGGCAAAGGAGCACACACAGGTATCTCAGGCATGTCTCGATCTAGGGAAAGGCTTAAGTAACAATGCAGCCCCAAAGCATGGCAAGGAACATGGTGGACCTGCACAAACTCTTGAGACCCACCATGCTCCTCGGGTAAGTCCTTGCCTCTCTGGCCTGCTGCAGCATTACTCTCACCCCTCCAGAAGACCACAGGGCCAGCCTGTCCCCCACAACAACAGCGAGGTGCTGGTGAGACTCAGGGTTGCATGTTTCCACACATGAGCCATGAGCCTATCCCGTCTTGCCTTTCTTCCCAAAATCCCTCATGCTCAGGCAAATGGTGGTGGGGAATGTTCATAGAGGAGGGCACGGCCAGAGTCCAGCGTGCCTGCAAGGGGAACTGAGAAACTGCCCCAGGATGGAGCCTCTGCTCCCCTGAGCTGCTGGGGAAGCTGGATGTCAGGGTCGCAACATCTGGGCAGATGTTACCAGCCAGATTTCTTAGGCTGAGAGGGAAACACCCACCTGACAGCTGGAACAGGAGGAGGGGTGTGTGCGGCAGGTGGGGGAGCGACAAATCCCCCAATGAAGAGGTGATGTGCTGGGATAGCCAGACCAAAAATGATTTCCAAAGGAAGAGAAGAGGGAAAGAAAAGCCTATTTATAGACAAAATGCAGCAAACTCCTTTATCCCAAGAGGGCTTTAGAAGACACCTTGAAACACAAAGGAGAGGTGCATTAAAAATGAAACAGATGCCAAACATGTGGTGTCAGAGGAGAAGGGGTGTCCACAGCCAGCACTGGGGAGTCGTGGGTCCCTGACCCCTTACCTGCAAGCTCGTCATCCTCCTACTTCTCCTCCTCCTCTTGGAGCAACCACAGACCCCAGCAGCTACCTGGCCCGAGGAGCTGCCCAAGCAAAGCCTGTGAGCTGTTCAGCTGAGCCAGGCTGGTGGCAGGCTGACAGTGTGGGAGTGAGAAAGTCCAAGGGAGATTTCAACCTGTTTGCTCAGCCCAGTCTGTGTTTAACCAAACGCCAGCCCTTCTCTGCAGAGCCAGCCCCAGGATCGATTTGAAGACTGAATGGGGGGTGAGGGGCTTCCTCACTGCTCCTTTTCCTCATTAGATGTTAAAAAAGGGTTGGGGTTCCCACAGTTGGGTGGTGGGGGAGAACAAAGGTGTTTAAGAACAAAGAGAAGCTATTTTACCAACTGTTTTGTAAGCTTCTTTCACAAATTATTCCTCTAGCAATTTTCATCTATGACCCTCTAAATGTTTAACAAATATTTGTTCATTATGTTTCTGTGTTACACTGGGGATAGGAAGGATCAAGTTCCCAGCTTGGTGAAGGTAATGAGACTTGTGAAACACCATGTGGCAACATTTCACAGCAGTTTTGGGCCAAAAGTCGGTGTGGGTTTTGTATTCCTGTGATTAATGCTACTGAGGGGAATTCAAAAATTCTGAAATATTGATATTTTTCAAGAAAGTTGTAGCAGGACCAGCAGCAAGCATTTAGCTACAGAATACTAATGAAAATAGCTCTGCATTTCCAGAAGTTGCAAGGAAAAAATCAATTTATTTGATTTGATTTTTTAACTTTGAATCCTCCTCTCTCTCAAAAAAACCCCAAACAACAGCAGAATAATTTTTTCTCTTTCTGCAGCCTGTTCTACTCCTGACAGGAGGAAACCTCTCAGAGGCATACACTCAAATTAAACATGACTCTGGCTTTAGCATCTCCCCCTCTCCTGGAGCATCCTGTAAGCAGTGCCTCCCCAAAGTTAGGAGTTTGTGTGCCCCCCCAGCATTCAGGGAGACTCAAGCTGCAAGAGGGGCAGCTCTTAATTCCCTTCCCTTCCCTTCCCTTCCCTTCCCTCCTTACAGCACCTTGGGTAATATGTCAGAGCCAGTGAAAGCTGCCACTTTTTGAGGTCTGGCAAATGAGGCTGGCTGCTACGAGGGAGAAGATGGGGTGTAAGAAGTGATAGTGGTTATGGATGGGGTAGAGGGAGAGCTAGTTTTCCTTGGGGTCTCAGGAGCACAGGATCATAAGGTAATGCGTGTTGTAAAGGGCTTCAGAAGGCCACTGGTGAAACCTTCAGCTCAAAGGGTCAGCTCTGAGATCACATCAGGCTGCTGAGGACTTTACCCAGTCTTGTCTTGAAGACTTTCAAGGACACAGACTATACAACCTCATGGGGTATCTTGTTCCACTGCTTGACTGCCCTCACCATCAAAAAGCTTTTCCTTATATGTAGGTTGAGCATCCCTTGTTTTAGTCTCTAGAACAATAAAGACTGAGTAATCTCCAAGTTACAGGTCTTCTCTAGGTCTCCATTGCTGCTTGCCATCTCCCCATTTGCCCAGGAAAGCTCCCTCCATATCCTGACTTCTTCCAGTTTTGCCATTGAAAAATGCACCAGCAGTGAGGAATTCTCCAGCTCAAGGCAGAGCTTGAAAATATGTTGGTTCACCCTGAGCAGTGATTCATCATTGCCAAATAAATAAAGTACCTGGCACCTGCCACCTACCCTCAAGACTCCTTTCCTACTAGATGATATTTAAGAGTAAAGTTCATCTCGTTTATTTTCTGACAGTGAAGAATCATACTTTTGACTACACTTTCACAACCTGAAGTTGCAGATCTCCAGGGGTTTTCCAAGATCCCCTTCCCCTGACCCCCACAGCAGAAGAATTAACATGACATTTGAGCTTGCATTCCCTTTTGAGAACCTACATTTCGCCTCTTTATACAGGCCCTGATCTCTTGTTTTTTTCTTGTGGGACAGCTAAAAATAAAGAAAAATTCAGAAAAGGCTTCTTAACACTTCTGTGGTGTTTCTGACCTAACCCACCTCATTTAAAAGGGAAAGCATAAATCCATGCTGACTACTTCCAGTCATCTTAATGTCCTTCATATGTCTGGAAATGGTTTCCAGCACTAGTTGCCTTGAAGCGATGGAGCATCCCTTCAAGGGATGAAGCACCCCTTCTCAGGGATGGAGGTGAGGCTGACTGGCCTGAAGAGCTGTGGAATTTTCTTTTTGTTCTTAGATATGAATATTAAACAGTGGTCAAACACTGGAACAGGTTGCCCAGAGGTTGTCTTTTCTCCAGCTGTGAAGATACTAAAAACTCAGATGGACATGGTCCTGGACAATCTGCTCAAGCTGGACATGGTCCTGGACAATCTGCTCCAGCTGACCCTAGCTGAGCAGGGGGAGTGAGCTAGATGATCTCCAGAGGTCACTTCCAAGCTCAGTGATTCTGTGATTTACCTTAAACAACCCCTTTAGTCAGTTGCAGCAACTCCTTAATATAGATCTTATGAAACATTAAGTATAGATGTGCTTCATTAATATTCTAGCAACTGTCTTCATTATCATGGAAATATTATTCAGAAACACAATAAATTATCATAAACATAATGAATTAAGCATGGAAGAATAAGCATTAAAAACATTCGGTGTCTTCTCAGTTATCTTTCTGGGCTTATGACATCTGTCCAGTGCAAGGTTTTACATGGCTCTCTGAAGAGAGACCAGCTGAAACACACAGCAAGACCCAAAAGAGATATGTAAAAAAGCATAATACATTCATGCAACTGTATTTGTTACCACATTATGTATATATAACTGTATGGTACATGCATACCAGCAGTTTATTAGATGTGAACTGTTCCCACAGGCATCATGATGAAGATTTGCAAGGAACTTGCCTAAGTCAGGGAGGCAGAATAAGAGACATTACCAAGGGCCTTGCCAGAAAATTTAACAGTTGATGTTCAACATCTCAGTGGTGAACGGAAGGTGAGGAAGAGAATGGGAAAAGCCTTTCAAATAGAAGATGAGGCAGTTTATATTTGATCCAACAAACAAAGGGGTTTCAAATACCTTGAATTCATAGCATCTGCATTAAAAGGCCTTTTGTTTCCTCCTGAGTCACCTGTAGTTCAGGTAGTGGGGCACTGACCAGGTGAATGACCAGGGTCCTTGTGAGAAAAGGGAGAGACATGGGACAGCAGTGCTTTGCTTATCCAGGTTCTCCACTAGCATTTTCCTATGCAATATGTACTTCATCCCATGTGGCAGAGGCAAGGTTGTATATTCTTCTTTGTCTCTTTTCCATAATTCTTTTCTATTTGGGTTTACACTTTTCAGAGCAGGTCCAACACTTTCACAAATTTCCACTCAATGCTTAGCACAGCCCATCCCAGCATGGACTGTAGTCTGCCAGCCCTGCCACAATGAGTAAAGTTACTGGACCATAGAATCACAGAAAGATAGGGGTTGGAAGGGACCTTGAAACATCATCGAGTCCAACCCCCCCTGCCAGAGCAGGGTCACCTACAGCAGGTCACACAGGAACTCATCCAGGTGGGCTTTAAATCTCTCCAGAGAAGGAGACTCCACACCCTCCCTGGGCAGCCTGTGCCAGTGCTCTGTCACCCTCACAGTGAAAAAAGCCTTCCTAATATTTATAGAGAACCACCTATGCTCCAGTTCACAACCATTGCCCCTTGTCCTATTGTTAGTCACCCCTGAGAAAAGCTTGACTCTGTCCTCCTGGCACTCGCTTCTTACATATTTATAAACATTAATGAGGATCGCAGTTCACCATCATTTTTGGAGCAAGTAATTGTCCTGTCCCAAAAGCAAAGTTCTTCTGTCCTGTGTGCAACACATGTAAGAGGCAGCTGAGAGAGGCAGATCCTTTCTGACACAGCTTTGGAGCTGCTGCTGCAATACAGTCCTTTGCTTTACACAGTGACCTACCTTGTTTCTAAAAGGGTCAACCTCTTCTCCTGCCTATCTTCATCCAGCTAAAATGCACTCATTGTTGTACATATTTAATAACATATTCATTCCTTGTCTCTGTGAGCTCAGCTTCCCCGACTTGCATTTCTTCTCTGATAACCCTTAACATTCAGCCTAATGGGACAGGAGCCCTCTAGAGCAGCTGTCCCTTTACCTGCTAGCGTACTGCTTAGAACCCAGGGGACTTAGCCTTTGTTTTGATCTTTCCTCATATAAGAAAAAAAAGCAGTCATATTTATGGCTTTCTACCACTGCCAACAGCTTTGTGGCAAAAAGAAAACCAAGCAAAAAAACCCCCGCCTCCTTCTAAAAACATGTACTTTTTTGTAGAGTAGCTCTTCTGAAATACATCCTTGTCATTTTTCTGGGACCATTCACCAGCAGATGCCAGACAGGTTAATTATTATCATTTATTTGTGCAGAAAAGGTCATAAAAGTTGTCTGCAGTGAAGAGCATTGCCAAAAAGCAGATGCTGCATGAATAGAGGCTGGAGAAGTCACCTGCTCCCCCTCCTGTGATGCTTCTGCCTTAAGGCTAGAACTACTCCCAGTGGTCAGAAAAAAAAATTTAAAAATTTAAACGTGCCCTATTCTGTCCTTTCCCACTCTGGTGCAATGGCTAAAGAGGGTGCTAATTTATGACAGTCACTGAATTTTGTGTTCTGACCTTTTATTCATCAAGGGTAGAACAGCCCATCAGGCCCACAGCAGAACAAGCCTCAGGAAGAGAACACTGCATCAGAGAGCAAGATGAAAACTCTGAATGTAGTCCTAGCTTTTAAGGGTACTGGGCCTCCCTGTCCTTTAATAAATCTTTAACCCAAAGCCAGCAGCATGTTTCCACTTTGTAAATGTTAACTTTCAGGTCAAAGGGAATATAGATGTGTATAGGTTAATCACACACTATTTCACTTCATGCTCTTTCTCCTGGTCAACAGACATGAATGAACTTCTGAGCTGGATCATCCATAGAGCTCAGACTTTCATTTGCTTAATTTAGCCAAGACAAAACATGTTTTTATTTATGAGCCTGTCTTGTATACATCTTCTTGAGAGAACTCCACAGTGGCATGCTGAGAAAAAAATTTCCTGTGCAATTGCAGTAGGTATGGAAGCAGAGTTGCTATGCATTGATAAGTCCAAGGGACTGTACCTCAGTGGTACAATACCAAAGTGGGAAAAAGAAAACGCATGCCTATATGTAAGGGCATTTGCAGCAGGGACTGGCTAAGCAGCTGATCTACCAAAGGTAGATTTCACAGATTCTTTACTGCCACAGGGAGTTCTGCCTAAACCAACTTCACAAATATACCAGGATACCTCTCCTAGAAGCTGTGCTAGAGCACGTCTTTCAAAAAGCTCCTAACTCTACCCTGAAAAAAAACAATGACAAATCTGCTTTCTTCCATTAACCATTTCAGCCATCATCACTCTCACTGCTAGAGAACTACATCAAATTTCCAGATCCACTTAGACTCAAGTCCAGAGAATCATGGATTTATTCCAGCTTTGCCTGCCCAAGTGGAAAGCCCTTATGCTGCTCATACACCCAAGGTTACTTCTTAACCTTACTTCAACTTACCTCAAAGTTAAGAAGCAAATTCTTCCATGGGTATTCTCATGTATCATAAGGAAACATTTTCCCCATTTACTGAGCAGATGTTAGAATAAGCCCACGGTAGCACAAATGGAAAATACTAAGAACATTACTTTTGGCTGCATTACCAGGACCTCACTAGGTAGAAAAGGTTTGCAGTTGATTTGAGATTTGGAATTAAGGAGAATTGGCACGGATTTTGTTCTCTTTCCTCTCTTCTGGATGTTCCCCGACCTGGTGTTTTTTTTATCCAAAACCAGTGTCCATCTGAGGACCTAACACATAGTGCTGCAGCAAAGCACACCCTAAGGAAGGCTCTACTTCTGAGCACTTGCAGTGGACAGGTTCATCAATAATGATAATGGCTTTTTGTCAAAGAGAACCTGTGCACTAAGCCACAGAATCGTTCAGCGCTCTTAAGGAATCAAAGTAACTGGCGTCCTCACAAGGAAAGTGAGACAGAAACATGACTTCTGTCTGGAAGAGCACACTAACAAAAGAAATAGGATTAAGCTTCTCTTGCTGAAAAGCAGAAACAAGTTTTCAATCGGTAAAGTCTGTCATCTGCTTCTCAACTGCAAAACTAGGATTCAAGCCCTGACTTCACTACACCTCACTGAAACATCTACTGACTGCAGACTGTGAAGCAGCAGATCGTACCTCATTTGTGATAAATGGAGCATATTGCAGCAGTCTCTGCAAATATTCTCAATTATGAAAATCTCTGTTAAGGTTCACCCAAAACCCCATTACTGGGTAGGCTTCACATGCTTAAAGCCAGTGGTGCCTTTGCTAAAGATTGCTGCAAGGAGCAGGTAATCCTGTTACTAGAACAAAAAAAGTATACTGAAGAATTTAAAGTTACAGTACACGTGTTTCCTACTTTTCTGCTTGGAAATCAAAAGGGGCACATTTGGAAGATTTTCTATATTTAGGACATACTTGCGCTTCTGACTGTACCCTCAGTCACCAAACTGGTCATAAATCAACCAGAAAGCTCTCCCAAGCCACTTGGAAAGAGGGGAGGCTCACTGTTTGTTTGCTATACATTTCAGCTGTGCCAGTATGGGCAGGCTAACATATCTTAACTGTACCTGCATGAGCCACTGACCCCCTGGTGCAGAGCATCTGGGCGTGTTTTCGCAACAGGGAAGTAAGATGGAGAGATCAAGCAGCTCCAGTTTAAAGGAACCAGGTAAAAGTGCTTTGATGTGAAATGTGTGAGCCTTGTCCTAGGAAGAAAAATGATACTTGAGATCTAAGCAAGAATGATGCTTAACCTTGACTGGGGACCTATTTGCATTAAAACAACAATTCCTATCGGATTCACAACATTACAGTAACACAGGTGTAAGACAACCATGACATTCAAGCCTGTTATCCAAAAAACTAACAGGATTTGGCTGGAATATTTGGGAGAAAGATCAACACAGGGCTTTTTAGTGACAATTTAAAATCGAGACATTTTGAGATAGGAGTAATGCAAAAGCACTGAAGGGATGGAGTAGTAAGTGTAAAGTAAAATACTGGGATGGTCATTCCAGATCACCCACTGGATCCTGACATTTGATATACACCACAGCAGGTATGAGAGATTCCAGTTCTATACACAAAACCAGTATGGGTGCTAAACTGTTAGAACTTGTGTATGGAGCCACTATCTCCACTAAAATAAAGAGGAAGTTGCATCTAATCCCATGCTACGCTGAAGTCAGGTTAATGGTGCTGGCAACACCTTCTGCCAGTTCCTGTGATTTGTCTTATTTCATAATCTTGTATCTTTCCTGTGAGGGTAGGGAAACACTGGCACAGGTTGCCCAAGGAAGCTGGGGCTGCCCCATCCCTGGAGGTGCTCGCTGTCAGGCTGGATGGGCCTTGGAGCAGCCTGGTCTAGTGGGAGGGATCCCTGCCCCTGGCAGGCAGGTTGGAACTATATGATCTTTAAGGTCCCTTCTAACCCAAACCATTCAATGATTTTTATGACAATTATCAGCCCATTTTGCCTTTTCATTATATTTAGAAAAATAGAAGCTACCATTACAAACAAAAAAAGGTGTTTCAAGAAAGCCACAGTGTGCTCCAGTCACGCAAATGTGAAAACTACAAAACGTGAGTACTGCAATTACCCAACCCCAAACATGGAAAACCCATGAAATTTCAGGATTTTATTTAAGCATAACCTGAATATGCTAATTTCCATAAATTGATTCTAATGAAATACTGGAAGAAAAGTAGAAAAAAGTACATGGAAAAACCCACACAAATGTTTTACAAAGCAATCTATTTTAACGGGAGGACACAAATGCTGAAGCATTGTAATTCTGGTCTGCAACCATTTTTCAAGGGCTGTAGAACAATTCAGAAATTTGGCCTTTGCCCTTTAGAATGATAACCAGATCACAGCTGCCTAGAAGGTTTTCAGTGCGTTAAAACTAACTACTGAAGATAAATGATTTATTTATGTAGGACAGAGTTAAGGTTGGTGACATCAGAATAAATATTGTGACAACACAAACAGCCTAGAACAATGATGGTACTCATTTCTTTGTTCTTTAGACATCCAGACTAAAATTAAAATGGGTAAATTCTTTCACTTCCCATGTATTGAAAGCATTGCACTTTAATTAACAGATACATCAGTCCTGTCTCCAGGGACTGAGACACATTGGAGATGGGACAGAGACTGACCATGAAGTCACTTGTCAGACCACACATCAGGTCAAGTCACATCCCTGGAGGAGTTTTATGGCTTGTAGCTGGATGACTGAGTCCAGACAGACTTAACTGAGCTAGAGCAAGAGCCACAGCCTCAATCAAACTTTCTCAGTCTGCTAACCTTCTACCACTTGCCCACATGCTCTACTTTTCCTTGGTACTAGTCCCTTTATCATGTCCCTTCGTCCTACCACAACAGTATCTTTTTCAAAATTTGCTCTTAAATCTTTGATTGTCATCACCTTCAGTCCCACTGATGCACAGGAACTATGTATTCTCCCCTCCTCCTAGTGTATGAACTGACCTTCACAAGATTTCTCATATGAAAACATTTCTTCTTTGTGGAGCCTCAGGAGTGAAATGCACAAACACAGGTAAACTGCACCTAGCACTTAGGTCACCCCATGTCATGGCAAGCAGTGTTCCTTCTTTGATTAACTGGAGAGAGCTACTTGTGACAGTTACCTCCTCCAAACCAAAGACCTGTACAACTCCTGTTTCATGCAGCATCTTAAACTAAATGGCCTCTCTCACCCTACACCACTTCAACTCTCCTAAAAAAGCCATAGGTCAAAGGAATAAATAACCTTAGCTTGCTCGTTCTGCTCTGCAGTTCCTTGTAACTGGAGGGAGCCCAGAACTGACTACTCCAAGACAGCAGCTGACCTTGGGAAAACAATTCCAGCTTTGATTGTCAAAGTGGAAAAGAGAGACACTGCTGCTGTCAGAAACTGCACAGCTCGGATATGGGTTATCCACTATTTCTGTAACTTATTTTTGCTGGTTGTAAACTAAATGTAAACTAATAACCTATTTTATATGGGCATTTAAAAACTCACTGCACTCATACTTACAAATGCTCCATGACTTTTCTGGCCTAAGGAAAAGCAAAGTAAGCATATTTTTAACAAGTCTTACTGGTGTACCTAGCAGTCATTTTTGTGCCTGATTAGTGGCAATAGGCGGTTTTCCATTTGTCTTCAAGAAGCTGCTAGAGAAGAGCTGCAGGCAGATGTAATTTAGGAGACTGCAGAACTGCTAACTTTCAATTTCACACCAGCATTTTATTTGCTTCTATGCCCATTTATTATTAATCTGTATTTATATCTAACTCAAGCTCTTAGTTAGCATTTGCCAGAGGCTTAACCATTAAAGGTGACTGCCAGGAAGGAGGGGAAAGAAGAAACTGCCATAAATCAGGCTTTTACCACCCCATGTAACTATGAGGAGGTGAGAAACTATGCAAAGACAACACAGTAGATCAGATCAGGTCATGCCAAGTCTCCTTTATCCTTAGTACTAAAAATGAAAAGGAAATATCCCTACCACAAAACTTTCCTTCTAATCATGGTCAGATCCTGCTTTATATAGGGCTTTATATCCACCTTAAATTTCTATCCAGTTCAGATGATATTCTTACATTTCATGTTTTCTGAATCCACTAAACTCTCAGGCTCAATACGACCATGTCACCTTTGTTCCAAATAAGCACTGTATAAAAATATACATTTTCCATCAACTTTCAATGAGATGCCTTTTAATTTAATACTAAGAAAAAGACTATACTCAATTATGAAAAGACAAAAAGGAGCTTTTGATTAACTTTGTCCAAGGTAAACAATTTTAATTCAAGCAGCAGAATTAAGACCACTTGTTTTCTTCTCAAGGCTTTAAATCTCTCTATTTTCTCTTTTGCCTATTTCTTTTATCCCTTTTGAATAAGGCTGAACAGTGTGTTCCAGGTGAGACAACACTATTAATTTAATGAAGGCATTCTATTATTTTCAGGACCATTCCTTATTCATCTTTACATTTTGCTAACTTGTTTTGCTCAGTTTACTGTAAATGAGAAGCCCACTCAGTGTCACATTTCCTTTAGAGGTAAGATGAACCTAATTCATTGCAAAGATTGTCCGTAAGTTTTCCAAAATGGAGACATCTTTCCAAGATGTTGAATATATGTGCTATGTATGATAAAGCTTCCCACAACAGTGTGTGAGAGGCATTCAGTTTATTGCACACTTTCCCCAAATGTTCCCAGATATCCAGAGAGCCTGCAATCCTAAGAAACATCCTAGGCTTCGAATTAGATTTTTGGAAATTCTTCCCCAAGTCTTTTTCAACAAGAGTAGCTTCAGCAGTCTATGTTGCCAAAGCATAGCATCATTTTACTCTGCTTTATTGTCTTTAAGCATCCAGTTGGAATGGGAATGTCATTAGGAGCTTGGAGAAGTCATCTTCCACTTCTTCATCATTCAATCATAATGAAGACTCTTCATTGTTCCTCCTCCAAACCTTTTCCTTTCAGAAAAGCCAGGAATCTAGAGACAGGGAAAAAAAGTTGTTAAGAAACAGGATGAGCTCCTTCTATCCCTCATCAGAGTGCCTGTTACCAAGCCAACTACAATAATGCCTTCCTCTTCCTCAAGTGTCTCTGGAATCAGGACTAGAATGCTGCAGCCTACTGCTAGAAAAGCACCATCAATTAGACAAGATGCAAATCTTAAGTATGGCTCATTTGACCCTTAAAGCTTTTTGGCAAAGGTTACAATGAAAGCATTAATTTTATTGGGCAAATCCTAAACCAGTTATTTACAGATTTCAAAGTTCATACTTCAAATGCATACCAGAAGTTTTCCTCCGTTAATTTTTAAAACTTTAAAATAGTATTACCAACTCCTAATAAAAACTGTTGGGAGTTTATTCCTTCTGAGCTGAGACAGCAGCACTTCACTGGCAGTTACAAGTACAGTTTTATCAATTGCTGAAAGCTTTAAGAAAACCATCAGAATAGAAATGGCTGCAACAATGCAAAGCATTACCACTCCTGCTTTTACAGCCCATATGTAGACACTGATTACACCATGACAATGAGTTCTTAGAAAGAAAATCTACTCGAAACCAGAAGCTTCTCTGCCATAGGGGTATTTAAAACAGATTTGCAATCTAATGCACCTGTGAATCCCCCAAAAGAAAGACCCACTGCTTTGTAACACTCGATATTATGTCTGTCCTATTGGTGGCATCATAAAACTACTGGATTACAGTCCAGAATAACCTTTAGGTATCTAACTACATACAAGCAGACACAGCAAACACATTCTAAACACATCCTCCCAAAACAATTCCAGACTCACAGAAATACAGTATATTATAATAGAAGGTGTCAACTAGGCACTACAAACAGGTGAACATGGGCATGTATGAAGGTATGGGTTGAAAATGTAATTTACAATACAAAGTAAATTGCTCAGGTTACACAGTTCACTGGTAAACTGAGAAAGCTGAAGAGCTTACCCAAAATAAAAGTCCACTACACCCCCCACAATTTAAATTTTGTTAGGGTTTTCAGGCCCAAAACACAAATGGTTATAGGAAGGTATTTATTCAGGAATTGTTTTGCAATCATCTCTAAGGGCAAAATTAGGCAGATTTTGCACAAAAGTTCATATCATCAAAACCATTTTGGGAATTTGAAAAAGAAAAATGCAATCACTATAACTAAGTAGGAAGATACCAATGTCCTGAAAACTTATCTGCTTTAGCATTTTTCATATCAAACTAACGACTTAAGAGTAACTATTTATTTATCAGATACCTGATTGAAGTCATAGCTAAAAACAACTGTAAACTTAATCAGGATGAAAAGAATGTTAAGTCCGTAATAGAAATATCTCAAAAAAAAGAGTGACCGAAGGGACCTTTTCTAGAAAACCTACAAAAACACTTGTAAGATTTACATTAAGTAGATAATTAAACATAATAAAATGAGGATGTTATAAATGGAATCTCCAGTTCCATTTGTATTTTGTCTCTTTAGATACGACTACCCACTACTTAAGATTTGTTTTAAGCTTTTGAGCTGTTGTCAGTGAGGCAGAAGAAAGCAGTCATCAGAAGGCTGTAAACTTTGGCATGCAGCCATAAGGAATGCACAGTTAATCCCTGGCTAGCCACTAAAAATTATTAAATAAGAAAAACAAAAATCTTACATAATACATCAAAGACAACCAGCACACAAGCAGGTTTCTGTGTTAAGCTATTATCTCCATGGAAAGTAACTTTCTTTCACTGGAATGTGAGGAAAGGGAGGAAAAAAGGCATCATGCAAAACTGAAACAGGAAAAAGCAGATTTATAAGGCATAAAGGCATAAAAAAAGGTCAAAGAAAGTAAGCATTTTGTAATTTGTGACTATTTTTTCCCTCAACTCTCCCTAAGGGGCTTTCAGCAGAGCTACATCTAACAATACATTCTATTGTATTTCATTAATGCTATTTGTGGTAATTTGCAAGCACTTCACAGATAGAGTAGCTGGAACCTCACTGCTCCCCACATGGCAGACTGCACCTGAGAATATGGGGGTACAAAAAGTTAAGGTGGCCTGCCCAAACCAGGACAGTCTTTTTGGTAGATCTTCACCAACTGTACTGGAAACAGTTAGTTCAGCCCTTTAGGAATGAATTACAAACTGCTGTTTTCCTTGCAGCTCCTCCTTTCATCCTATGGATGAAAACTATCCATACAAAACATAAAATACTAGTCACAGCTCTGCCAAAAAAGCCTTTCCTTCAGGAGAGCAGCACTGGCATAAGTCTGTAACCAAGCAACCTAAAGCTGACAGATCTGAAAGAGATGATATTTGCCCATTTTACCTCACTCTTGCAACTTCTACTATGTTAACATACTTAATTATTTCACTGACAATCATATCACAGACCAACACTTCAGTTGACAGGAATCATCCATTTCTCTGTCTATCCAAAACAACTGTGCTTCTACAGACTTAGAAACTCAATTACCAGCACAGATTATCACTTAAGTCACATGTTTTATAGAGGACTCTGTCAGCAGTTCACATTACACAGGGAAGAACAAAACAAAAAAGGAGGAAAATTGACAAACCTGATTGCCATCTCTTAAGAAGTATCTCTTCTCTATGACCTGGAAAAACAGAGAATGATCTTAGCTGGCACAGCATATACATAACTTCAGATTCCAATCAATACTTCACATGTGAGCACCAAAATTCATGGATGAGTGGGACAAGGTCTGAACTCACAACCCTCCTCCAGGCCTCATGCTTTAAGTGCTCTATTACACATAGAAGGAGCTTCCACCTCCAGACATTCTTAGTAGGGCTGTGTTATCCTAAACTTTGACACACCTAATTAGTTTGCCTTCTTTAGTAACAGAGGCAATGACATGAGTTACAGTTATTCCCACCCCTCTCAGTGGGTGCAGCAGTTCTGAGCATCAGAAAAAGCCCTTTGCAGATGCATAACAACTCCCATCAGTTCTGAGTAGACCCAGAGCACAGGTGATGCTTGAGAAGTGGTAGCCTGATTCGCAGCACAAACTGTGCTGAAGAATACCTATGGAGGCAGTACCATCAAGAATCAAAGTGATATGTAACATGCTGTACAGTCTGCACCCTCCTCCAAAGAAAATTCAGGCCAAACGTCCTCTAGAGCATGACCAGGGAGTGATCTGTTTCACTATGATCTCTTTGTCCAGGGGATACTTGAACTAGAGTATTCCTTCTGTCATTTTCACAGTAGGCCTTGATGCTCTCTTGTACAGGATAGTAGAGTAGTATGCAACATTTCTTAATTCCTCAAGTTAGCTTTAACCGGGAGCAACAGAGCTAACCATAGTTTTGTACTCCCCACATTGCTACCTTAGCACACTGCAAACCCTCTGGCCCGCCTAGGAGCTTCAGAAGCAGAATGTCTTTGCCCATTTGTGACTTCTTTTTAATTAACAGAACCATAAAATGGTTTTTGATAGAAGGGACACTAAAGGTCATCTAGTTCCAAGCCCCCAGCCATGGGCAGGGCTACGTCTCAATCATGTGGCTCAAAGCCCCATCCAACCTGGCCTTGAACATATCCAGGGATGAGGCATCCATAACTTCCTGGACAACCCATGCCAGAGTCTCACCACTTTTACACTGAAGAATCTCTTCCTAATGTCTAACCTTAATCTACCCTCTTCCATTTTAAAACCATTACCTATTGTCCTATTACTCCATGCCCTTGTAAAAAGTGTCCTCACCTTTCCTGTAGGCCTCCTTCAGGTACCGAAGACCACTATAAGGTTTCCCTGGAGCTCTCTTCTCCAGGCTGAACAACTCCAACTTTCTCTGCCTGCCCTCACAGGAGAGGTGCTCCAGCCCTCTGATTATCTTCATGGCCTTCCTCTAGACTAGCTCTAAGAGCTCCACGTCCTTCCTGTGTTGGGTATGCAGACCAAGAATAAAACCCTCAAACAGATCAGCTGTTTTCTGAAGGGTTCCAAAAGCAGACCAGTTTTTGGCCACCCCACATCTGGCTTGAACCAACTCCAAAAGTGGAACACGAAAGAAACAGGTGATTGGTGTTGTATGTTCAAATCACAGACAGTGTTAAACACATAGAACAATAAAACATAATTTGACTTCACCTACCTTATCAAAAAACCTGCTTAGCTTGACAGCATTGGATGAACCTGCAGCCAGGTAACGAGGATTGGTACAATCCTAGAATGCACAAAAACAACAACAAGCAAAGTGCAAGAAAATCAATGCAAGAAAGCCATACACATGGAAATCAACACACCCTTTCCCCAACACATGCACATGCTATCAGCAAGGGAAAACACTGTATATCTGCTGATTTCTGACCCTCAGTCATTTAAGTGAGAAGACCAACTTCTGTGAATCAACCTGTGTTCTGTGAATCAACCACAGAATTCTAAATACCCTGCTATGCACTTCACATTTTCCCTCTGCCACCAGCTATGCAGTCAGCTAATAATTCATACAGCCTACACAAGAGATAATGCATGTGTGTACATGCATTCACACAGCACATGTATACATTTATACATGCTATATACACATATACATAAAGTTATATTGATGTTTCATTCAAAGGTAGTCTGTTAGAACTAAGAATGGGGAAGACTATACTCCAGACCACCAATTCTAAGCTTCAGTGACCTCACACTAACACTGCCTATACATCCCTATATTGAGACAAAAACAACCATTTCACCAAGGAAAGGGCTTAGACAATCAAAATGACTCCAACATTGCTGAGAAAATCTCCAAAAACTCAATTTTTGTAACAACGCCTTTACCTACTAAAAATCAGAAACAGTTCCATATAAAAGTAAAAAAAAAGAAACACTGGTAACAAGGATACCAACCAAATTTATCTCTTCAGCATTGAAATCTTCAGCCAAGAAAGCTGTTCTGGTCAAAACTTCATTCCTCTTAGTTTCTGGGATCTGATCCAGCTTTGTTCCTATTACCAGCAGTGGAATCTGGTTATCAGCAAACTGTTCACGGTCATAGTCACTGATGAGGGAAAGAAATACAATTCTGAATGAAGCAATGGCAATGTAAGTGGCCTGTATCTGTAAATTAAGGAAGGGCTTCTGCATCTAAGTCACTATACAAAAAAGAAAAGAAACTGAAAAAGAAAAGAAACCACATGATCTGGATTTCTTCTCAGCACAGATGAACCACTGAAGAAATGCTAACACAAGCAGGAAAGAAATAGGAATGCCAGTATTGTACCAAGTGTATGCAGTCACCAGAGACAGTTCAAGGAGCTGATATCTCTGAACATATCCCTCACATATATATTTACTTTCTAAAGAGAGGCAATGAAATAAATAACAACTGTGAAACACTACCCCTTCCTATCTTAGATCAAAGAGGATGACAACAACAGTCCTGTGACAGCGAGTTACTACGTCTTCTAAATTCATGTAAAGTTACTCACTACAGGTTGAATTCCAACAAGCTTGAATTCCAATTCAGATATGAATAATGATCAAATATAGCCTTTATAAAATAAATAGTATTACAATTAAATGTCACCACAAATCTATGATAATTCCCCTCAGCTAGCATAATCACTTATCTTTCATTTTGACCTGAATCAAGATTTCTGGAAAGTAATTTTAGAACCAACAGCAACAACTTGACCTAGCAATTGCTAGTGGCTGAGCAGTTAACTGTCCCTGACAGAATTTAAGCTTCTGAAAACTATAGCAATCATGAAGAACTTGTATGTGGAAAAACTGGGGAAATCTGAACTTTTTATAATGCAAACCCTCTTTCTCTTCTCCCATGTTTCTATAGAACAGGCAAATAAACAATTGATATTCTTCCCACAAAAAGCTACCTATAGTTTCCCTGATAATGTGTGAGGTTTAAAACCTCTTTGACTACATGTGTAGCAGGAGCACAAAGATACAGGAAGAAACACTTAACAACATGCTGGAAAGCTAATTAGGATTATGCTGTTTAAGAAGCATTTTCTAACTGATTTTTTTTAGCACACTCCTGAAATAATTCCCCCACTGCCCAAACCAAAAATCAGCCTTGGTACACTGAGGGAAAGCCTTTTGCAACAGCAACATGCTGTCCCATGACACTTTGTGGACAAGGGCTTTGCATGTCTCAGTACAGACACACAAGTCTTCAGGTGTCAGGAACTGGACCCAGTCTCACAGAGACAAAGGACACAATCAACATCTTTTCCCTTAAAGTAAGGTCTCTGCCATACAGTTTAGGAATCTACTGGCAGAATGGCCTGATTGGCAGTGCAAACCAAAATGAACAGTAATTTTCTTTGATACACCCTATTTTTTCTTTCTTTCTTGAAAGTCTAGCCACATCTATTTTCACATGAACTGCAGGAAGCCTTAGGGATGAACAAAGACTTCCATAACAGCTTGGAATTACTGTGTCTTAACCCTGCACTTGTGTTTTTCACTCACCCGTTTGTCACAAGAACTCCTGTTGGAGCCACATCTCTGTTGAGTGCTTCCAAAGACCAGCGATAGAGATTCTGGGATGATTTCTTGTTGGTTAAGTCATGCACTAAAATTATCCCTAAAGTAAAAGAGAAGGCAGTAAGATGTTATTTAATGACATTATTTTTTCCTTATCTTACCAAAACAACATCCACAGGTTTCCAGATATCTGAGAATGAAGAAAGGGATGTCTAACCACTTCAGTTACAGCGAATGAGTAAAGCTGAAAATATCAGGACGCAACAGGATTTTTAAAGCTGCTTATCAGGAATTGGATAAAAGCTAAGAGAAAAACCTCGTGAAAGGAGGAAACAAACAGCTACCTCAGGTTTTAATCTGCAAGAGGCTTGCAGGCATTTCCTGATTCTGCTCTAAGTCCTAACGATACTGAAAATTACAGCAGAGAATTTAGCTTTTGTCTGTTCTGTAGCTGGTAAACATAATTACCTTTCTGTCACATCATCTAAGAAGGCTAAAGGCTATTCCTTTGTTTCAAAGAGATTAGACAGTGCCATTGCTTTTCTGCAGTTTCAAGAACTAATGCTACATATTTGGGGAGGTACAAACTTTCACAGTCCACCAGATGGCTGGTAGAAACATGAATTTAATGACATTTCATGTATTTAAGATCAAGCTGCTAGCATTTTTCATTACTGTGATTCTTTAGAATATATATTCTGAGATATAAAAAGAGGCAGCCAAATTTCCTAGCTGTGCTATTAACAGACACCCATTGCTGATAACCACAGCTCCTAACTCAATTACCAGCTCCTGCTAGCAAATTTATTCTATTTATTGACACCTTCTGCAACCTGTGGAATGTTCCCACTTCCTCCAGACTTCAAACCATCATTAAAAAGACATTATAGGAATTATACCTCTTATCTTCATCAGTATTAATTCTCTGCACACTTCACAGCCTACAGGTGGAGAAAATTTACTGATTTAATCTTCAACCTAAACTCCCAAGGGTGCAACCCACTGTACACACTACAAACAAACTACATTTCCACAAACATTTTCCACTATGCTACGCGACTGTGCACAAACTCTCCCATGGGAGTTCCAACACATCACAACCATAGCCCCATTTCAAAGGATTTATGTCAGTAACAGGATAAAAAGACAATTTAACTGCATGTCCACCCCCACCAAAAGAAGGAAAAAAACCTGACATAATGTAACTTGGCCTGCAGCAAGAGAATCAGAGACAGTGCTGCATCATCTGTGAAAAATACTCTCCACCCCCAGACACTCTACCTTGGTTGCATTTTTGGTTGGCCAGCTCCCTTATCTGCTTCACTTAATGCCTACAGTTAGTTGCACCAGCAGAAAGACTTGTGTCAGCACCAAAAAAGGACAGGCAAGACCAATGACCACTCAAGGAAATGTTCCTCTCTCCCCCAAGGTCTGCAATCCACAGCCTTACTTGTCCAGTCACTGTCCTAGACTAGCACAGTCCATCCCATCAGATGAGGTGACCCCAAAGCAGATCTACAGTCAAACCACGACCAAAGATTAACTGCTTTTTGATCTGTTTTTTTCAGACCACTGCAAGCCCAGAAAGCACAAACAGTCAGGCAGAAGAAACTAATTCATCTTCTTTTCTTAAATCAGGTTGCACAGAGGCAATTTTTGAGACAAGCTCTAATGAAGAGATTAATCTAATGAAAGAAACCAGAGCCAAGGCTTACTACCAAACTCAACAGTTTTTACATGCAAGCTGCTTAATGATATTTTTTAGGCAGTGGAGATAACTCTGTTTTAATACTGTCATCAGTTACAATTCAGACACCTAAGTTCAATATTTCATCTCCTAATGGGCTATTGTAGGATATAGCCAAATCTGCTCCATAACCATTGCCATGCTGTGATTTCCTGTCAAAAAGAAATCAATTTTTTTCATATACCAAAGAGGCTTACTTTAAGGGCAGAACTCAACTCAAACTTTATTTTCAGAGGCCTGGTTAACAATGTAAGCAAGAAGTACCTACACATAGGTTTGCTACTGGGAAAGGAGGAAGAAATAACCAGTCAAATAATCACAAAGCAAAAATGTTTATTGTATGGCTTAATACATTATTGAAATGGACACAAATGGTTGGGAACAAGAAATGAGAATCAAACATAACATTTGAGATGCCAAAAAGTAACAATTGAAATATTGCATTGTTATGTGTATAATCTCTTATTTGCTCTTATTAGAGCTGCAGATGAACTACCAGGCCTTTAAGTCAGTATCTCAACAGAAGTCATAAATTATCACTTCCTATCTACAGCAAGTTGCAAGATTCAATTATTGAAAATAATATGGCAAATCAAATGAGCAGAGGCAAGATGATTATCAGTATATTGTAATTTTATGGGCGATCAGTTCAAATTTGCCAGGGTAGGATATAACTATCAAAGTTCATATAAATTCAAATAATTATTTCCCTGCTGTAGGTTTTGGAACTGAACTGACAAGAAAATATAAATTGTATTTCTGCATGTCTATCAGGCCTGGGAAGGTTGAAGGCAACCTTTGTGTCTGCAAGCATAGCTGGAAGGGATGCCACTGCAACTTCAAAGGCTCCCTGGTGTGCCATCTGCACAAGACTCAAAGTGAAAGGCTGATAAAGCTCATCTGCACAGATTTGCCTAAAATAGCTTTCCAGTTCAAGCCTGAATCCATAAAATTCTACCTAGGAATGGTGTTAGCTTTTTTCCTGTATAAATGTACCAGAATCAGAAAAGAGACCAACATAGAAATCAATGCTGCCCCAGGAAAAAGAGACAGCTCGTAACAGAAACAAAAAGAGATCTTCACCAAAAGCAGATTTACACCAATCAAACTTACCATTCAGCATGTTATAAAATACTGCTCGTGTGCTTTTCACGCTAGAGGCACTGCCCACTGAACCTCCAACATCCCACAGCTCAATGTAGTATGTCTTCTCTTCTGGAGTCCCTTCTTTGTAGTCATGGATCTGATGAAAAATTGACATATGTAAACCCAGCACCAGCTCACAGGAGTTAACCCACACAACTCGTACACATTCAGTTGCAAGGATTACTTGGACAGAAATTTGTAAATTCTTGTGATGACAACATTTCAAGTCTCTCAGGTAAGAGATGTTATCACTCACCACAGCTCTTAAATGAGATGGAGCTTGATGAGCCAGTAGGGAGTATCCTTTCCACCGCAGCATTAACAAACCTATTACCTCATGATGTGCTTACAAATAGGATGTTGCAAAAGCAAATGAAAAAGTAAGGCTATGACTTCTTACATTTGCTAAAAACCATGTGGCATTAGTGCAAGAATAGTAATACGGGTGACCACATTGGATTCCAACTGACTACATCTTTTTCCTCTCCAAATTCTCATTGCTATCTAATCTAAAAAAATTGACAAATTCTGCCCCTGACTCTGCTCCACGGTCAAACAGGCCTGCCATGTTTTTGTCCAAATTTTAGAAATATACTCCTAATCTATGGTGATGCATTTCAAAGAGAATGCAGCAAAGTATGAAGAAGGAAGAAAGCATTAATTGCTGTCCCATGAAGATTGTAGGTTGGGTCAAAAATCTGCTAGATGAACATCCTCATTGCTCTAGCAGTATATCCTGCAAGGAGCAGACAAGAGGAGAAGCAACCCTATGGTCCGGGTCAGTACCCTCACATTAAACAAATAAATTGTTATTCCCTCGTTATTTGGCTGACAGTTTAGCTGTGCATTAATTTTGTTCAGGGAAGCGTGCTTTGCATTCTATGCCTTCTGACTTAAACTGGCTGCCCCATGCCTTGTCACCCACAAGTGGCCACTGCAATAAGGAGAGAGGCAAATGCCAATTATCATCTCTTATCTTGACAACCTTGTCAGGTCAAAACTTGCTCAAACAAGTGCTTGGCTCCTATTTAACACCGTATGTTTCTAAAGATCGTGTGCTCAGCAAAACATTGAAACACACCTTTCTTGGGGGGTAAGTAATGAAAAGAAAAAATTAAAAACATGAAGGGTCCTTCTCTTCCCTTATACTTTATTCTCAGACTAAGAGGTCATACGTGCCACCTACTCGAACATCCACTGAGCAGCCCACTGTCCAGGACGGGTTTCCCAACACCTGGTTTTGGCACAAGAGATGAACAAGCGAAGACTTCCCGACACCTGCAAGTGCACATGGAGGTCAACTCCTGAGAGGTGACACAAGGGGAAGTAAAAAGGCACAGAGGTGAGGGAAGGAAGCACGACCTAAACCTGACAGTCCTACAGCCACCCTTCTCCTGGTGGTGGCCACCGGTCAGACGGAAGGGGGAAAGGGGGGGAGAGGAGGAAGGAGGAAAGGGGGTGAAGGGAGGAAAGGAAAAGGGGGGGGAA